>APFE031627325.1:0-11095 GCA_000404065.3 Pinus taeda | reverse complement strand
TATATAGCTCATTGCAAGAGTGTTTGTGTTGTTCGGGTGTAAACTCTTGCAAAATCAATTATGTAATTATTTTTTCTGATTAATAAAATTATGTGTCTGAGGACACTTCTGCCATTATTGTGGTATCAGAGGTCCAGTAATGCTGCAGTGGATGTGAGGAGGAGATTCCAGTTGTACAAATTTTTGGAAAACTCCATTGAATTGTTCAGTGAATGTTGGGTAAGAAATTTGTCAAATTTTTATTTAAAAGAGAAGAAATTTTATTGATTTTAGATTTTGAAATCTGAAAATCAATTTTTTGCATTATAATCAAAAGGAGTAGTCTACCTAGGCGAATGGCCCGGTTTTCGTCACCGTCCGGAAAATTGTCCGGCTCCGGCCGCCGCCCTCAGCTACCCTCCCCTAACTCAACCATCCTCTTTCTCCGCCACCCTCCTCTCCCCTGGCATTCCTGACAGCCCTCTCCTGGTATTCCTGACATTCCTCTCCCCTGGCATTCCTGACAGCCCTCTCCCGGCATTCCTGACATTCCCTGACAGAAAATCCGATATCAGCACTGACCTCCCCTGACAGATCGGGTCTGAGCTGGAATTGCAGGGGCGGAGAGTTATTGCCATTTCCAATTTGAAATGAGGATCCCGCGGGCTGTTCACTCACCTTCTTCCTCGACGCCTCCCGCTCTGCACCCAGGTACAATTCGGTGACACCTCCGACTCTGTTAATTGAAATTCCCTTCAATGCGAAATCGAAATTTCCTGTAATGTAAAATCATCAGGTTCTGGTTGCTGTTATTTTCATTATAAAACCCGCGAAATCAAAATTCCCTGTAATGTAAAATCATCAGGTTCACGGAGCAACTAATGTTAACAAAAATATAGGCCTAAGTTTTCAGCAGATCAAGGCTTGATTTTTTCGTGATCAGTCTGGTTCCAATTCCATTCGAAGAAGAGCGAAAATACCTACAGGTCGTGTCTACGATTGACCACGATCTACACTTGTTGTGACGGGAATATGAATCTCGATGTATAGGCTATGTGCAGGATGTGGGTACAGAAACTGCAACTTAAATTAATGGTCGCAATCTGGTGATTCGATTTCAGTCGCTACGTCCTCTTCAATTTGTGAATAGAGAGAAAGAGAACCCAAATGTACTCATGCAAGTCTTGACGTGTCTACGTGGATGGAAGGAGAATAGACTCTAATCCTCAACTGCTTGTCTTTCTCTCTCTGCTACATAACTTCGCTGGCTGAATTTCGGCCTTTCTTTTCCAGTTGATAAATCTGCTGCCAGAGTATTAGGCATCAATTTCAAGTGATTAACTAACTGGAAAAAAAATTGGTACTCGATTCCAAATGGAGGATGGAATGGGTAGAGTTTTACCTAGGAAACAAAAACATAAATTCAAATACACAACAGAACCTCTGTAAAAGCTATAAACATCCACAACTCTGTTCCAGAAACCCCTACTTTCCATACGCACCGAACTACAATACTTCCATCTTAGTTTATACATAATGAGGAAGATAACGTTAATAGAGAAATCAATGTTATCTTCCATTAATAGAGAAATCAAAACTAATTTCCAAGCTTACTAAGACCCCTACAAGCTCAAATATGCTAAAATAAGTACATTATTATTTGCAGGCTCATTATGTCAGATGAAGGAGGTTATGGACACACAAGAGACATGGAAAACCTCCTCGTTCTGTTTACACGTCAATACTTTCGAATATGATTTGCATGCCATGCTGAGGCTGTATAGTAAGCACAGCCGCTGGGGCATGCTTGTAAGAAGGGGAGAGACTGAATGAAAATCTCTGTAAAATCATGGCCAGAACACTCTTGGCCTCTAACATGGCAAAATTTTGGCCAACACAATTTCTTGGCCCCAAGGAAAATGGAAGGAAAGCATTTGGATTAACTGCTGCCTTTGAAACACCCGCTGCAAATCTCTCTGGCTTAAACAAGTTTGCATCTGGACCCCAAAACTTTTCATTGTGATGCATTGCCAAAATTGAAATTGACAAGGCTGCATCTTTCGGAAGAGAGAACTGGCCAAGCTCGATTGCTTTGTATGCTTTTCTTATTAACCTAGCAGCAGGTGGATATAGCCTGAGTTTCATTTAGCACCATAGTCATCTGCAAGCAAGATGAAAAAAACATCAATACAACGTAAGAGAAAAAAATCAACCAATTAAAATATAAATAACCTCAGAGGTTACCAGGGTAATCAGGAAACCAGAACCAGTTATTCTAACTTAAAGATATAATGACATCTTGGATTGAAAGGCATAAGACCATCTACTCAACTATTATATACTGTTGCAATTACTAGACAGATAAATATTAATAGCATTAAAGATTATGAGGGTTATCAGGGAAACCAGAACCAAGCCATCTAACTTAAAGATATAATGACACCTTGGATTGAAAAGGCCTAACACGTTACACCATATACTCAACTATTATGTACTGTTGTAATCACAATTAGTAATTCTTATTTAATATTGTTGACATCAAAATGATCAAATGAGTAAGAACTGAATAGTTCTCAAAAATAAAAAATAAAAATACACAAAATTCCATTGATGAATCTACATACTACAGAAGACCATGGATTTCACATGACAGATCCCTAATTGCCTGTGGTGAAATTGGGTCGGAAAAACAAACACAGTACTCTTTTTTATTCTTTTCTATTTTCTATAAATAGGTGACTGAGTCTGTAGAGTCACACTCACATTTTGACATGTAATTTTGTATTGAATTCATCAGTTAATCGAGCAAGTATGGTTAGTGTATTTTCACACTCACCTCATTGAAAATCAATTACTTGGGGTAACAATCACTTTGGAAACATGGGACTAACTGCCCATTCAAGGTAATGATAAGGGCTTGGAACTTGACTGAAGACTATTATTCTGAAGCCTTTTATAATAGTGTAACAGAAAACCCCAACATGGTATCAGGACCTTGGCCCAATTTAGAGGATGCATTGAGGGTTGTTGGAGATATCGTGGCACTCACCTCATTGGGAATCAATTTTTAAAGATAAATGATTCTATACTTTCTCTGGGACCCTGTTTTCATAAGTTTTTCTGAAAGTTATTCCAGAGAAATATGACTCTTTACAACTTTGTTCTCTGAACTACCTAGTGGAATGAAAATTCTGTTGGGACCAAAATCAGCCAGACTCCATTTTGGTCAACAAGTTTGCATGTTTCACTGACTTTATATTCCCTGGTTTCCGAGTGTATGCTTCCTGAATTTTTAATAAGCCAAGTCACAGAAGATTCTCCACGTTGGGTTTTACCAAGACATTGTCGAGACTGAGTCATGTCATTATTTTTTTTGTCCTGTAAATTTTTTCAGTGGTTTTTAAGTAGGTGATAGGATTTTGGCACTTGGTTTATTGGAAATAACGAATATTAACTTCATCGTTTTCCAAGCTAAGAAATAGGAAATTATTTCAATAGGCTCCAAAGATTATGGTAATGTGGTTAAACCTGTGTTCTTTCTTTTGAATTTTGTGGCCACAGACAGGAGACTGGAGGAAGCTGACTGCTGTAGAAGAATTAGAGGATCTATTCCCTGAGGAGGTAGCATATGCCATATACTATAAATAGTGACTTTTGAACTTGTTACTTTTAATCCAATGCCTAATCATTCACTTAGAAGTTTACTGCAAAGGTGGTCGAACTCATTGTAGCAAATATATATGATTCTGGACCACTAAATCTAAATCTTGTTAGGAGAACAGATTTATCTTCATCATGGGTGTGGGAAAGACCTGTTGATCAAAGCATAGGCAAAAAAAAATCTGATCAGGTATATGGCTGGGGAAACTGTTGTATTGTTGAAAGAATCCTTTGTTGCAATGCTTATCTGGCAAATTAGCACCTATTTGACACATACAGACTATGCTGACAGAAGCGATATTTTGTCTGTGGGCATTTGCCAATAAGCAGAGACGAAAATCAAAGAATGATCAGCAAGCTAATCTTCCATGACAAATTGGCATTTCCTTTGAGGAACTCGAGCAAAATTCCAAGGATGTTCTATTGAAGTCACTTCAGGATGTTAATGCTTCAAATAATGAAACGCTGGTGACAGGCTTGAAAGGAGTTGGAGGAGTTAAACACAAAGATGTTGTAGGGAATGTTCTTGCTAGTAAGTTTGGTTCACCATTTTGAATTTCTTACTTGTATTGCACTGGGATTCATTTATTCTATAAAGTTGTCAAACATCAATTCTTATTGTAAGGTGTATAAGCTGGGCTTAATTGAGAATGACTTGCGAATGCAGATCACTCACAGATTGAAGAAAATCCAGCAAAAATTCAACGGAGGGTAACTTCTTTCCCCCTGCTGTTTCTCTATCAGAGTGGTTACATGTTCGAGATGAATCCATATTAACAAGGATTGAAAACTGATCACCATTTTTTGAATATGGTACTTATAGAGTATACCTAAAAGTGCACGTGTGGATCTTTGAGCTATTTGAGTTTTGGACCTTGCAGGGCTGAGTTCATTTGAGCAAGTCAAATGAGCTATTTGAGTTTTGGACCTTGCAGGGCTGAGTTCATTTGAGCAAGTCAAATGAGCTATTTGAGTTTTGGACCTTGCAGGGCTGAGTTCATTTGAGCAAGTCAAAATTTGAGCATAATGAACTTTGTTGTAGATGTTGTCTTAAGTTTATAGTTCATTCTGTTTGCAGCAATTGAGACAACGAAGAAGGGAAAAACGGTTGACAGACCTGCTCCAACAGGATGAGGAAGAAGCAACTAACCTTGAAAATGCTGCTATTATGAGATCTAAAGTGGTAGGTTCAGCAGTGCTAGGCAAATACAGCATTTGGAGACGTGAATTTGAGAGCGATAGTTCGGATTCCAGCATAAAATTGATTCGAGACCAACTTATTATGGGCAGAGTGTACGCAAGCATTGCACGATCTAGGAATCAACTTGACATTTACAATGACTTGATGCTGCATATGAAAGAAAGCCAATGACATAATCTGTTCTCTTAAAGTTCATGAAACTTTGTGCTTTGACATGGAATGTTGGGTTGTTTCAGAAGGCTCTAGGTACATTGAGAACATGGGTGCCTGCAAAATTTGAGGAAAGTTTGAGCCTTTATTAGTGCAATATTAAAAATATGGGTGCCTGATGAGCATCGAGGAATGTTTGAGCCCTCATCAATGCAAAAGTAAAAGATCAATTATATGCCACTACTCTCCTGAAGTTTCATGAAATTTTGAACTCTGACATGGAATGTCGAGTTAATTCACATGGCTCTGTAATTGTTCAACAAATTGAATTGTTGGTTCTTTTTACTGCAATGTTTCTGTATTTTCTCACGTAATTGGTCTAATACTGCAGACTAAGCTGTAACAATGCTGTATACACACCACAATTTGGGAATGAATTAGTGTTTTGGACATCAATCTAAATTGTTCTTCAAATATATTCCCAATTGTTAGATCTGTTATATGATCAAAACAAATCTAATTTTATTTACGGTGTTCATATTTAAGAAAGAAGCTCTTGGGTTCATAGCATCTTGAAGTGCAGTTTTCTGAAGTTTGAACCTGTTGCTTTTGAACCAAGTCAACCTGAAACATGCATTCTTAGTTATTCTAATGCTTCAATTATGAACTCTGTTACCAACTGCACAACCATTCTAATGCTTCAATTATGAACTCTATTACCAACTGCACAACCAACTTTTCCATGAGTTCTAAAAACACTAAGCAAACACGACACAAATCAAACCCCTTATTTGGAATTGAAAGCTGATTTGGTATTTTTGAAGAAGATTACAGCCTTGCCCATGCCCAGGTCTGATACCACTTGAAGGCTTGGTATTGCATATTCAAGTGTCAATGTTTGATACATTGGATGCTTGTGTGAATTTATTATCTTTCTATCATGGAGCTGCATATCATATCTTTGTTTAGATGGACATAATGAATCGCTTCTAGAGGCTATGGTTTCTTTTTTCTCCTTGTACATAAATGAACCCTTACATCCATACCAGCCAATACATTATGCATCCTGTCCATACTCTATAACCTTCAATGCTTACATAAATACATGTTTGTAGTTTTATAAAGTACACAAATAAAAAATATATCCATACCAACCAACACATTTTGTCTCCTTTACATAAGAAATCGCTGTCCATGCTTTTGATGCCTTCCTCCTGTCATTTGTGCTGTAGATGATCCATCCTCGTGTCAATTAATGACTTGAACCACTAACTTGACACTGCTTCATTGTGCACTATGACATTTTTATCTAACTTCTTCGGAAAATGAGGAACTAATGTGATTCATCTTAATGCAAAAATTTATAAGATTTGACAAACCCCTATTCAGCATTGAAATTGATGATAGCATTCCATGTTATTAATTACCAATGTGTCTAATATTTTGACCCACATCTATGTAGATTTATATCATAAAAACTTTATAATCATGATTATTTAAGGATTGCATTAAGACCAGACCTTAAATGGAAGATAACATTCATCTTTTGCATGAATGTTGAACATTCCGAGATGCTACTCATGGGCAATTTTCTTTCCATATGTATGCATTTGATGTGAAAAAAACATTCCCTTAGTGAGCAATGAATTGACATTGATTAAATTGACTCACTAGTTTACTTTCTTGTAGAGATATCACAAAATTGGTAATAATGTAAGACATGAATTAACCAAGTTAAACAACAAGGAACACAAATGTTGGTCAATTTATTGGTTTAAATCCTACACACTTAATTACCAATTTCGGGGTGTAGACTTGCAGGATACAAGCACTGTATATGCAGAGTTTAGGGCATTAGTGGCTTTCTAACTTATGCTACAAACCAATGACAAAAAAACAATTTGAGAACAAATGCGACAAACACTTGTTCACTGGACATGAACTCAAAGAAACAATTTTGTCAGGGATGGTGTTTCACTCAGCGTTAATTATGAGTGTTGCTATCTCATTTACAAATGGAGCCCCTAGTTCAAATTTTCAACGAGGCCTAGCAAACTATAGTTATTATAAAAAAAAGGAACATTTGTTCAAAGGATTTAAATCCAAAGAATGGTTGTTCATTGTAAACAAGTAATTGTAGGTGCAAGGGATAAGAAATCAATGAGATATATGATCACCACGAGATATGTGGAATTAGAAAGCTCCACTTGAATGGAATAAGAGTTAAAAACATAACATCCTCCCTTGGGAAGTTCCACATGGAGGAGGTTTTAGGGAGCTAATAGTGCGTAAGGGTTGTTTTTTCTTCTTTTTCTCCACCTTTGCTCTCCCCCTTTTCTCCCTAGGAAACCATTTATGTCCTTTTTCTTTTACTAAGGTAACTTGTATAACATTATGTGATTAACCCTTCTAATTAATTGAGGAAAAGTCAAATATTCTTAAGTGACAATCCATGAAAGAAAAATAACAATCCAAAGTCATCACATGTTAAGACTCAAACTAGCAGAGTTGGAAAGTTTCAACCAAGCATGCTAAATGATAAGCACTATTAGGAATACATCCACTATCACCTCAATATTAATAAATTTCCATACTATGCATGAAATATTTTAACTCTTATGAATTGTAACCTTTTAGTTGGGTTAACATACATGTTCAAGGAAATATTCTAGCAAGATTGTGCAATCACATTCCTCAATCTATTCACTAAAAAAAGTGGAGGGTAAAACCTAAACATAGATTTACTGATAAGGAGTAAAACCTAAACAACAAAAGTCATGACCTTGTTGATAATGGTATGATGGCTTTGTGTGAGAATACCTAAACCAGATTCCAGACATAAAATATGTATTGTTTAGCAAAATTGGGCACATATCAATTAAGCTAGTCCAACTCAAATATATATGTTTAATAAGATAGAAATTTTATATCAATTACACAAACAATCAAATCAGGTCAATGGGACCCAAAGGTACATCAAGCTACAATGACCATGTGGGAGCGATTAAGCATCTCCTAGAAGGGTAAATTACAGAGGTGAGTTGGACACCCCGAATTTCTATGTCGTCCATCTCCTTTATGATTGATTAAACACTGTACAAAACAAAATCCTGTCGAATAATAGAGATATTTACATTTATTTTGATTCTTGTCTGCCAAAGAATATCTGTACAAGTAAAAGCCAGGCCCCTGCATGAATTGGTTGAAAACTGGCAGCTGCTTCACTAGTGTGCTGAAGTGACTGAATTGCCAGTCTCGGGCAAGAGAATTGTTTGAGCAGTTCTTGAAGAGTCCTAACTGTGAAGGATTCTAAGAAGAGAACGAGCTTTCTTTTTTGCTTTACAGAGAAGGCATTAATGATGGCAATCTCAACAAACTATTTACAATTTTGTCACTTCCACTGCAACACAATGATAGCAAAACAGAAATAAATTGTCCTTGCATTTAGCTAAAGATGAACCCAATCTTAAATGGTTGACTATTAGAGAGATTGTAGAGGTTTCACTAACTGCAAGTAATCCTCTTAGCTCTCTTACAAGAACAGCCAGAACACCAACTGCATATTTTCTAGTGTTTATCTAAGAATCCCTTCGTAGAGGAAAAACTAGTGCAAGATTTGGAGGAAGTGGAGTGGTCACATGGGAGATTTAGCATAGTAGACCATCATGATGGATGTGATTTCTTGGAGAAATATTGACATTTCCTTACTTATGACACACTGAGCATGAGCAAGATTTGCTTTGATTTAAAAAGACTAGGTCCTTACTATCAGGATAGATCCACAAGCACAAGATCTGAAATACAGAGAAGTCAAGCCAAAATAGAGTTGTGATCTGGGAAAACTATTGGGATGAAATCCAAGGTGGAGACGGGAAGAGTGACTAGGTGATTGAGAAATATGTGTTATTAAGAATAAATTGCTTATAAACATAGTAAAGAAACCTTTCATCACTGATCAACAACCAACAAACAAATCACATAGCATATCAATATCTCTCCAGAAACTGAGAAGGTGTTTGGAAGGATCAATCAACATCATAATGTATTGATGATAATCACAAAACCATGAACCAGTTACTTTTCTCAAAATACATTTGTCCATGTACATGGAATATATTAGATTTGTCCATAAATTTGTCTCCCATACAAAAAACCGTAATCATTGCATGTTGGGGAAAAATAAAACATTAATAGGTTCTTCTTTAGTGAAAGAACCATGCTATGATAGACCCTAGAAAAATGATAACAACAACCCATTCGCACAATGGGGATTTATATTGATGGTGATCAATGATTTCTGTTGCAGTGGATGGTAATCCTATGTCATATTTGGCATCTACATATGTGCTTAAAAATGCTCTGGACATTATATCAGTGGACATCTTCTCAATATCTGCAGAGTGATTGATGGTAAATTGTTGAAACTGACAACTCCAATTTATTGCTTCCTTATGAAGAGGTTTTAAATTGTCCTTCCGAACCCGATAGATGCCTTTCATTTGATTACATATCAACTCCGAGTTGGTGAAGACTTCAATATCATTGACATCATGTTGTTTTACCTCTTTTAACCCTTCAACAAGGGTAATGTAATATGCCTCATTGTTTGTCGTCATTCCAGGCACTTCTCTCTTTCCATGAAATAAATGATTTGTTGCCATATTGTAAAGGACAAATTTAATAACTGCTCGACCTGGATTTGGAAAGCAAGACACTTCAATGCATAAACGCCACTTTTGCACCATTTTTTAGACTTCAAAAACCTGAAAAATAAATAACAATAAATTCATGTTAAACAAGTAGACAATTGTTTAGATAATTTTCGGCAAAATCACATAATTCATCATTTGTCGATGCGTTTCGAGCCAACTAGTGTGGTTCATCGTCAGGACAAGTTGAAGATACAGATCCAGTGCAGTGCGTTAAATAGTCTAAGCAGAGACTCAAACAGCTAAAAAATTCTGACGACTACTTTTCCACTCAAGGACCCAGTCAAACTTCCTTTAACCAATTTAATATTAAATTATTATTATATTTAAGGAGGTAGGTTAACCTGGTGAAAAATAAAACAAATCAAAGGTTAATTTTTCAAAATAATTCCTTTATATATTTAAAATATTAATCCACTATATATATATATATATATATATATATATAACAATATTTATTTAAATTACTAATTCATTAAATATATAAATATATATGTACATTCACATATTTTTATTTTATATCTAATCCTCTAAGTAGACAATTATCTATTTCCTAATACTCAACATGTTTTTCAATCATATATAATTAAAAAAAGCAGATAATTTGTGTTCATTTACACTGCAACACTTTCAATACTGTTGCAAAAAACACATTTAGCAATCACCACTTTATATAGATGAAATGCTCATTATAGGACCCAAATACAACTATGAGTTTTAAAATAAAATGACACTGAATTAGGCTTCTCTGTTTTTTGAATGCCATATGCAAACTAATATGTAAGTTATATGATCCATACTAATATGCTGACAAAACTATTACTATATTATTTTATCTGATTTGGGAAACTGTCAAGGATTAAAAAGAAATGTTGGGAAGGAGTTATATTATGGGTGGTGTCTAGCAAGTAGTATGTATGGATGCACGCATGTTATGTGGTGCTGTGTACAATTTGGGATTCTTGATAACTGAGGCCATGACCATAGTTGCGGGGGAGCACCCCCCCCCCTTCGAACCCGCTCCCGAAGCGCGCTCCGGGCGGGAGCGGCTCGGGAGCGCGCTCCCTAAATCGCTCTCGGACGGGAGTGATTTTCGGGAGCGCGCTCCCTACCAAAAAAATTTCGCTCCCTGCCGATTTCGGGAGCGGCTTAGGGAGCGGCCGCTCCGTCGCTCCCAGAGCGATTTTGAGCTGGCCGGGAGCGGGTCGGCGGAAAAAAATTCCGCGGACCCAAAAAAACCAAAATTTTATAAAAAAAATTTTGTTTTAAAAGGCCCTTTGGGCCTAAAAACATTTCATTGTGAATGTTTGAAGAATTTGAAGAGCTTGAAAAGCAAGAGTTTGGAGCAAGGAAGAGCGAGGAGCGAGGAGGAAGGAGCGAGGAGCAAGCCTGCAGA
>APFE031627318.1:0-11142 GCA_000404065.3 Pinus taeda | reverse complement strand
GTGTTTCAAAATAAGAAGAGATCTATCATTTATTCAATTTTTAATATTGAAGTTGATATGTAGCATAAAAAAAATGAATAATAATACAAATGATATGTTGTGTGTGTAAAATATAGATTATAAGAACAATATTTCAATCTTTATGTTAAATAAAATATTTCAATGTTTTATATATATATATTAAATAAGATAATTTTAAGAACAAACATTTGAAAAAAAAAAATTGATTTCTTCCTAATAAGAGGGATATTTGCCATTTCATTCAATTTTTAATATGAAATTGATAGTGGAATTCATATAATAATAATAATTTCTAATTTCTTTATATAGTATATACATAGTTGGAAATAAAATGTTTTACTCAACATGACCATCGAAGTGTTCTGATTTAAAAAACAATTGAATTAGAACACTTTGATGGTCATGTTGAGTAAAAGGTTTCAATGGAAACTATGTATATATTATATATGTTGAATTTTGAAGTGCAATAAATACAAACACTAGTTTCCAAAATATCCATAATTACTTCTAATGATGTAGATCTTCTTTTAGCAATTCATGTTTATCATTAAGTAATTACACTTCTGGAATGTGTGTGTCCCTTCATTGGGGCTGACTTGACTTGAGGGAGGGCTGACTTGACAAGTTTGGAGACAAACATTCAAAATTCAAATTTTGAAATTTTCTCTTGTGATACTGACATGAAGAACATGTCTTATATTAATTATTTCATGGGCTAAACAAATGAAAATGACATGAAGAACATGTCTTACAAAATCATTATGTATTTCAAGGGAAAAAATATAAGCTATGAAGATCGGCCATAACTACAAAATTCAACACTCCCTTTTAACTAAGGAGGTATTCATAATGACTAGACAAATGTTCCTTTATTGACAAATTTCTCAAAGAAAATGTTATATCAAATCATCATGATTATTCAATCACCATAATTGGATCAACAAATTGTGACAGATGGTGAAGCGATAACATCAATCAATTACCATACTTTGGTCAAATATCTTTGAAACATGGTAAATCAACAACATTAGCTAGTGACCATAATTTAGGTCTATCTAACACATGGTATACAGACTAGTCTTGGTTCACCATCATTCAGGTCAGTATATTTGAAACATGGTGAATCTCTAAAGGCCACACTCTATCTGATTAATTCAGGGCCTAATGATAAATTGGCGTGATGCTCAAGGACCAATCTTCTTAATTCGGGTCAACATTCTTGACACAGGAAGAATCACAGTCCTTTTCCATACCATTTTCCATAAATCGAGTCAATATACTTGACATGGGGAGAATGTTAGTCCATGACACTATCTCATCAACACTCCTCACCCAGAGAGGTATTCTCAACAAGTCCAAGTTGTCCTTGAAGTATACAAGTTTCGCTATGGACAGAGTCTTTGTAAGAATATATGTAATATGATCATGAGTAGAAATATATTGGAGCTTCACTACTCCCTTCTACACCATGTCATAGATGAAGTGGTACTTGATCTTGATGTGCTTTGAATTGTCATGGAAAACTGGATTTTTCTGTAATCTTTACATATTTCAAATTGTCACAATATATCATGTTCAGTTCCAACGCCTTATTAAATAGAATTGCAAGTAACTTCTGAAGCCACACTGCTTCACAAATTGCTAAATTAGCTACAATATACTCTTCCTCGACAGCGTTGACTGCAACATATGTCTTCTTCCTGCTCATCCACGAAATCATGGCGAAGCCCAAACTAAAGCAACCTTTGGATGTAGTCTTTTTGTCTTCCATGTTCAATCCGCATTTGTATATCCCTGTACTTGTATATCACTATTACAGACATATATTAAACCACTATAATCAACTATACCACACAAATATATCAATACATGCTTTGCTACAATCCAATGATCATGTATTGGTTCCATTTGGAACTGGTTGAAGGTGTTCACTATAAAGAAAATGGTTGGCTTGGTATTACACAAATACATCAGTGAGCCAATCAACTTCCAGTACATGGATGGATCTACTAGATACGACTCAGAGTCTCTCAACTTTCTTATATTTTTCACTATGGGAGTTGTCAACGATTTACAATCCATCATTCCAAACTTCCACATAATATTGATAATATACTTTCCTTCACCAAGGAATATTTCACTAGGATTATGCCATACTTCTAGCCCCAAAGAGTAGTGCATCAAACAAATATCATTTAGTTTGAATTTATAAGATAACTCTCTCTTATATCAAATAATGAGATGCTCTACACTTGTCAGAAATAAGTCATCAACATACAATAATAAAATCATAGGTTCATTCTTCTCAACCTTGATATATAGATTTGGATCAACATCAATTTTGGAGAAATCGAGTCTTGTTAGGTATCTATCAATTTAAGAATACTAGGATTTAGGTGCTTTCTTTAGGCCATATAAGGATTTATTCAATATGTAAATGTGAGACTCTTTTCCATGAACCTAAACACCTTGAGCTTGTTCTATGTACACTTCTTCCTCAATCACACATTGAGGAAATCAATATTTACATCCATCTGATGTAAATTCCAACCCATATAAGAAGCAATAGAAATAATAGATCTAATAGTAGTGTACTTGGAAACTGGAGAAAATTAAGTCTCATCATAATCCTGTCCCTCTTTTTGGGAGAACCCTCTAGCCATGATTCTCGCTTTTTATTTGTAAATATTTCCATCCACTACATGCTTCATCTTATATATCTATTTGGAGGTTACCACTCACTTCCTTTAGGTCTAGGCACAATTTCCCATACATTATTTTTCATAATTGATTGGTATTCTTCTAACATCGCATCCTTACAAACTTTCTGGCTAGTTGCTTCTTCATAGGTGGTCGAAGGTTCAAAATCAATGGGATTATTCATCAATGTTGCATTTCTAGAATACCTATCCAGTCTCTTTCTTTCCCTGAAGATGCCACATGTTGTTGCATGTCCTTTTTCTTCCTGATTTCAGGAACAACAACTAGGTCCACTAGTTTGCTAGGCCCTTCTAGCTCTTCTTAATGATCTATGAGATGTTTTGAAGGATTGGATGGACTTGAACCTTCTTACATGGGAGCTTCATGTTCTTCCTCATCACTAGAGTCCATGGGAACTCCTTATATTTCCAATAGGAAACATTCTCATCAAAGGTCACATGTAACAACCCTGGTGAAAAGTTCATGTAATAAAAGTTAATAAAGGAAAAATAAGACCACTATTAAGGGACACTTATTCCAAGCTCAATGTTGGGAAAAGATATCCTAGTGGGCATCACTGAATGTGTGTTTTGGCTAAGGAAAATCAGCAAAGGATAAGGCAAAGTCATTAAAAGGAAAAAATGCATTTTTGGCAAATTTATTTATGAAATAAAGGAAATTAGGAGAAAAGGTGAAAGGTCACAGGTTGCATGTGAGGATGAAATTAAGGAAAATAATGGAAAATGAAGAAATTAGAGGCCTCATTAATAAAAAGGCTTATGAGGATCAGTGGGAAAACTTTTTCTAACCTTTTGTCAGTTCAATTTTGGACCTCTCTCATTATTTTCTCTCTCTCTCAAGGAAAGGAAAGCATGATCAAGCAACTTCAGTAGGAATACTTATAGGTAACCTTTTGCATGTGTGATTTCGTAGCTGGTTTGAACATGCATGGATTTGCATGTTGGTGTATGGTTCTCTTGTTGTCGGTGGCATGATTTTGTTGGGTTATGACAATGGTTTTCATCTTAGCCTTGCCTTTTTTTGTATGCCATGGTATGTTGGGATGTTTATCTTGGTTTTGTGCCTTGGTTTCCGGATGGATTTCAAAATCTGGGGCGAAGGTGGTCTCAAGTTTCATTCCCAAAGGCCTAGGAATCCCTTGACCAGTTTTGGCAGGACACATGGTAAATCCTGAGGGAGAAATCTCACTTTAGGGCCTAGTGATCCAAGTTTGGATTACAGTAAAGCCTGAGAGACTGGTCTCAGTTCAGGGCCTAGTGATCCAAGATTTGATTACGGTAAAGACCGAGAGACAAGGATATGGAAAATCCCTCAAGAATAGTGATGGATTCCGGATGGCATTCCAAGTTTGGTTAGGTTATGATCAGAGCACCGATTTTGGTGTGATCACGGTTTGATGACAGTGGAGGTGGTTTAACCTCTGGATTCCCTTGGTTGTTCTTGGATTGGTTTTTCTATGAGATCGCACATTCATGCTTGGGATATGTCATGGGGGTGATTGGATGAAAGAGATATTTGGTTCAACCATGTCTATGGTTGGGTGGTTCGCGGAAGTCCTGAACCTAGTCGGATTTGCCTATGATTAATAAAAGCTAAGTTCTCTTACTTTTGTACTTGCTTATATATGGATTTAATGGCTATCATATCTCTGATATTTATAAGGTTTAACACTGGTTATAAGCATGGTTAAATGACTGGTTCATGTCATGGTTATTTCATGTATTTAATTGTAATTGTTAAATGGATGGATGCAAGACCTAATTGATGATATGACAATTCAATGGAGAAGAAGGTGACACTTCTAGTTATGTTTCATAAGTTCTTTCAATCATTTATGCTCTATCTTATATCCTATACGTGTATATTGCATTAATTCCAAGTGCTAAATATTTATGTTATCCATGAAACCGTTCATAAGAAATCTGAATGGTTGCAGGTAAGTTTGATTAAATTCCACCCCTGTGCTAGTTAAAGGAGGGGATGTAGACTGACCTAAATTTCCTATAAATCTAGAATACTTGGAAGCTGAGTTTTTCCTATGGTCAGTCTTTGGTTATGGACTGGATAAGGTTGCACCAGAGCTCGTAAGAGGTGGACCACCTACCATAGGCGAACAAAAGGCTAACCTCGATCCATTCCTCCTAGAGGTCATCAAGGAATTTGTTGACCAGGAAGTTGGTCACCTCAGGTAATCTCATGAGTGTCTCTGTTATTATAGTTTTCTCTCAGAATTGCTAATTTTATTTATTTTTAATCCAGAGGAATTTTTATCTAGATGGATCTTGTTCACCCAGATGGATTCCAACTACTACCGCTATAACTTTTACATTAAATTAGTATCTATAAAAACATAATATTTGTACTAATTCTTCAATGTATCCAACGCAGGAATTTGAAGCAAACTGTGCCCGGATTTCCTAGACCCCAACTGGATGTGAGTGCTTCAAATTTTTCCAAAACCATCAACATTGCATTGAATACCACTTTGTCGCCTCCTTTTAATCCATACGCTAATAGTCTCAATTATCTACTTGCAAGTTATTTGATTCCCTATGTCGGACTCACTATCTATGTCGGCGCCAATGCTTAGCTTAAACACCCCACTGCCAAGTGGGTAAATCACTGCTACGTTTTGTTTTGCATTACCAACGAATGAAGAGATATAAAATATTGTTAGATTTTTTCTGGATATTTTGGAACTTGATAGATTTAAGCCATATTCTAGAATCTAGGTCAATTAAGAATGGAAAATTCTGGAATCGGACAAACATAAGCGAAGTCAAATCATTATTATCTGAAATCCTATTGTTGTATTTGTTTTGTTGTATATTCTACGAATATACATTTGGTAGTAGGGCTTCTTGGAGTGGAATCAGGACAGGACACGGTTATTCGTGTTTTATTGTTTAAACAAAAGGATGACTGGGTGGTGCCATACCCATACAAAGTCTCATATTTCACATTGCGGCTCTCCAATTTGAGGAATACTCTAGGACACACAAGAATTGCCAACCAAGGATTGATTCCAGGATACATTCTTGCAAGCGATAAATACTTTGTTGCATATGCATGCACTACTGCCCAGATTTTGAGGATAGTCTACGCATCGAGTAACGAATCATCGCCTAGAGGATTCTACCCTCGTGGTGGTGATGGACGTTTTGCATGCCAATATCTCTCCAAACCATGATCCTAAAATGAGTGACTCAAAGGTGATTTTAGATTGAGTACAACAAAAGTCTTCTTTTGGACCACCTTACCTCACATTTTGGATGAAACTTATCATAAATTTGTTGAATTCCTATAAAGAACAGAATCAAGAGGTAGATCAATTATCAAATATGGGATGCTACTGCTTGCCTGGAAAGCTCTTCTACGAACCACACATTAATGATACTCTCTACAGCTCGGGGAGTATCCATTTCTAATGGTTTGTACAAGGTTGTTCTTTGCAAGCTAGCTGTTTTTTTGTAATTGTTTGTACTTGTCATGTATTTTTCATATCTTCAAGATGAATATTCAGAACAGTCTAGAAAATCTGTTGTGAAGAATAGGCTCTAAAGAAAAGTTTTTTGTAAGTTGATATAGTATTTCAGAACAGGTGGAAGAACACAAAGTTGTAGTAGTAAACGTTTCTCTACTTTCTGAGTTTTTTGAGACTTTATATGTGACACAGAGATGCAAGGTCATGAGATATGATTTCTAGAAAATGTTTGATGGTTTTTTCTCTTATAAAAAAATGTAAGATCGTTTTTTTTCTCTTATAAAAAAGATGAATATTTAGAACAATCTAGAAAATCTTCTCTAAAGAAAAGTTTTTTGTAAGTTGATATAGTATTTCAGAACAGTTGGAAGAACACAGAGTTGTAGTAGTAAAAGTTTCTTTACTTTCTGAGTTTCTTTGAGACTTTATATGTGACACAGAGATGCAAGGTCATGAGATATGATTTCTAGAAAATGTTTGATGTTTTTTTCTCTTATAAAAAAAAGTAAGATCGTTTTGTTCTCTTATAAAAAAAAGGAAGTTGTAGACAATCCATCGTAAATCAAGTCGTCAATATAATCACTCTCTACAGGCTGTTACAATTTTTGAGACTGAACTCAGAATCCCCTGTTGCAATTTTTGGGACAAAACTCAGAATCCCCTTTGTTATGTTTTACACTTCTAATTCACCATAATATTAAAATATCTCTTCCAATTTGAGACTGGGTATTGGCTATATATGGTATAGTTTCTGCCTTTGGCATTTGTTCATGCATCTGTCACGATTTGGAATTTTCTCTGGAAATAGGCTTTAAATATTTCATGAGCGACTCCTCACTTTATTGCATTCATCTTGGGAATTGGATCACATTATGATGAAGAGGTTGACATAATTGTTGAACCCACGTAGATCCATTCAAATTAAGACACAAATTATTGAAGTCACAATGGTAGTATGGATACTAATTTAAAATTTAGGGAGGAGATTATTTTATGAATTGATTGCTCCAACGGTAGCCGACTAGCCGAAGACTCCAATGGAGGCTTCTTAAATGTTATTATATGTCCATAAAATAAATTTATTGTATGCTAACCATATAGATAATGCATGAAGTACCAACGAAGCTCTGTATTGTTTTTGCACCAAGTTGCGAGTATCACAACCCTCAATGATCTCTCTTGAAGACATAGCCAGTTAGGAAAGTATGTTGAAGGTTTCGAAGGCCAAACATATCAATAAAATTAAGTGAAATATATGTGATATCCAATGAAATATCTTCGCTCTTTGACTTTGGATATTGGTCCTATGTCGGAGAAGACTCCTTTAAGACCTTTTTGAGACCCTTTCAACACAAGGAGGTATGGACTAATTATCCAGTTGCAAGTTTTGATGGGGCATATGCTTATAGGGCCTGTGGCAGTGGGGCTTTTTTAGTCCTTTCAAGACAAGGAAGTATGGACTAATCATCTAGTTGTATGTTTTTATGGGGGCATACACTTATAGGGCTTGTGGCGGTGGGGCTTTTTTTTAGTTCTAAAGACATGTAGCTATTTTTATTTCTGGTGGAATGGTGACTTTGGGTCTAACAATAAAGCGGAGCTTATAGCTCTTTGGGGCTCTTCTATCTTCTCATTGGCTAGCAAAAAAGAACTTATATGTTTTTGGTGACTCAAAGATGATTTTAAATAGGGTACAACAAAAGTCTTCTTTTGGACCACCTTCCCTCACATTTTGGATGAAACGTATAAGAAATTTGTTGAATTCTTGTAAAGAACAGAATCAAGAGGCAGATCGGTTATCAAATATGGGATGCTACTGCTTGCCTGGAAAGCTCTTCTACCAAGCCCACAAAAACGGTAGTATCTACAGCTCGGGAGTATCCATTTCTAATGGTCTGTACAGGACTGTTCTCTACAATCTGGCTGTTTTTTTTTTGTAATTGTCTGTACCTGTCATGTCTTTTTCATATCTTCAAGATGAATATTTAGAGCAGTCAAGAATATCTCTAGTCAAGAATATCTCTTGTGAAGAATAGGCTCTAAAGAAAAATTTTCTGTAAGTTGATATAGTATTTCAGAACAGTTGGAAGAACACAGAGTTGTAGTAGTAAAAGTTTCTTTACTTTGTGAGTTTTTTTGATACTTTATATGTGACACAGAGATGCAAGGTCATGAGATATGGTTTCTAGAAAATGTTTGATGTTTTTTTACTTAAAAATTTAACTTTTTCCATATATAAATAAAATACAAAACAAACCCAAAAAAACATTATTTATGTTAATACAAATTACGGGATAAAACATTAGATTAAATATATTTTGATATTAAAAAATATTTAAAAAATAAATAAAATAGAATCATAGCTTCGAGTGAAGGCATATATTAATTTGAAAAAAAAAAAAAAATTGAGACATCTTTGAGAAAACGATGAATTAAATAAAATTCAAAAGCGTGAGTAATGCGTTCAAGGGTGATTCTGGAGGGACTTCACAAATATCTTTGAAAAAGCAATGATTTAATTAAAATTCAAAAGTGTTCTTAAAAGCGTCGGTGATGAAAAAGCAATGATTTAATTAAAATTCAAAAGCATTCTTAAAAGCGTGAGAAGCGTGAGTGATGCCTTCTAGGATGATTCTAGAGGGACTCTGCGAATTATGAATTATGAATCCGTTGGAGGTCGGTGAAAGAAGCTCTGTATATATAAACATTTATCTTCCTCCTCCTTTCATCATCTGGACTGCACGGATATGTCTGTGATTGCTGGTTTGTTTCTGTTTGGATGGTCTGGGTGAGTCTGAGTCGGTGTAGGTATGTGTCTGAGTCAGAGTCTGAGTCTGGTTGAGTCTCAGTTAGTGCTGTCAATGCTTGATGGAGGAGGAGGATGGAATAGATTACACGCACTTGGATCATATTTTTGCAAGGGAGACGCCTGGATCATTCTTGGAAGGTGCAAACATCTTTCAGACAAAAAACTGTTCAATGGTTGTTGGGTGAGTGAGCTCTCTCAGCTTTTTTGCCCATAGAGATAAATCATATCTCAGTATTAATATAAATGAATGATCTCTCTGCACTAGTGTACTTTCTTTTCATTCTAGCATTTCCTCTGATCTCTGTTCTGTGTTGGTTTTACTCATTATTTTGTCTTATTTCAACTCTTCAGCCATAAAATCCTAATTTATGGAAAAACAGAAGGATAAGGGCATTGTTGTTGCTATACTTCAAACCGTCGAGGGACGAAAAGAGGGACGAAAAGATGGAATCTAGGTATCTATTAATGGATTTATTTCTAGTGGATGCATTAAGTAGATGAACCCACGTTTCTTTCACTCACTGTATTGGTTCAACACACATCTATTATATCTGTTTTTGCCGTTTAGTTCATTAGGATTAAAAACCCATTTAACTGGCATTTCCAACATTGCCTAGAATATAGGCTAAAACCATGGATCGGTAATGGCTAGATTCTCATTAATTGGTTTAAGAGGGCTATGTATGGATGGGGCTCTGGCTCTGGCTTAACGAGCTTGACCCTAGTTTATGTATCTGCCCTGTTTATTAAATTTGTATCATTAATCATTGTAACCCTTGTATCGCTGCCTCTGGCTCTCCCACACTAATTGAATTTATCCCTTGTATCGCTGCCTCTGGCTCTCCCACACTAATTGAATTTATCCCTTGTATCGCTGCCTCTGGCTCTCCCACACTAATTGAATTTATCCCTTGTATCGCTGCCTCTGGCTCTCCCACACTAATTGAATTTATCCCTTGTATCGCTGCCTCTGGCTCTCCCACACTAATTGAATTTATCCCTTGTATCGCTGCCTCTGGCTCTCCCACATTAATTCAATTTATCCTTTATGCCTTGGACATGGTTACCCTGTCGCTGCCTTTAGCTATCTCCTAGATTTATTAAGGAGATTACCCTGCTTATATTTTTCACTGCATTGCTTATTGACTCAACCCACATTTAGAGAATGGTTAAAACCATGCCGTAAACTTAAAATCTATAGATCTCTCACTCTCATGAGGGTTCTCCCTAGCTTCCTGATAAAGGGCTATAAAATCTACAGATGTGTTGAGATGAATTTACAAATCTTTATTGTATATTATTAATTAGTTGAGGTGGGTAACTCTGTTTCTTGCTAATTTCCTTAACATAGAGTTTAGTGTGCGCAACCTGAGGTGGGTAACTGCATTTCTTGGCAATTTCGTTAGCATAGAGTGTAGTGTGCGAGTGTAGTGCGCGCAACCTGAGGTGGACAGCTGTGTTATATCTTTATTGTATATTATTAATTAGTTGAGGTGGGTAAGTCTGTTTCTTGCTAATTTCCTTAGCATAGAATTGAGTGTAACTGCATTTCTTGGCAATTTCGTTAACAGTAGCGTGCGCAACCTGAGGTGGATAACTGTGTTTCTTGTTAATTTCCTTAGCGGCGTTGGGAAGCGGCCAATGGATGCCTCAATGCCCTGCTGGTGCAAGAATATTTTGGTAATTTTGTTAGCATAGAGTGTAGTGTGCGCAACCTCAGGTGGGTAACTGTGTTTTTTGGTAATTTCCTTAGTGGTGTTGAGAAGCCGCCAATGGATGCCTCAATGCCCGGCCAGTGCGAACCAAGAAGTAGGGAAGAGAATTATCATCCAGAATATTTGAATATTTTAACCCACTTGAGCATATACTTATCTTCATCATTTAGCAAGAGCATGTAGGAACCTTCACAATGCAGAGATGTAACAAATACGTCATCCATTAGATGTGTTATTAGTCCAGTCAAATCATAATTTTTCAGGTTTCCAAAGCAAATGCAAATTTGTTTTGCTCAACGTAGAAAGAGTGAAATCTTATGATGAAGAGAGCAACCTGAGGCAATGAACAATCAAATATTCCATGTAGGTCACATGAAATGAAATGATCTTTT
>APFE031627312.1:0-39224 GCA_000404065.3 Pinus taeda | reverse complement strand
TCATTGCAAGAGTGTTTGTGTTGTTCGGGTGTAAGCTCTTGCAAATCAATTATGTAATTTATTTTCTTGATTAATAAAATTATGTGTCTGAGGACACTTCTGCCATTAATTAGGTACCATCATATCAAAGATTGTGTGCAACAGAGAATCATGTTACTTTCATATATTCCCACGGAGGATCAAGATGCTGATATCTTGACGAAGGCGCTCACCGGGAGAAAATTCGAATACCACAGAGACAGGATAGGGGTTGCAGATAATCTATATCTTGTTGAGAGGGAGTGTTGAAAATGCAACAAGATGATGGAGCTTAGTGAAAAGAAGTCGCCTTCACTAAGTGGGCCCGCAGGCTATTTTTGGCGCAAAGTCTATTTTAAGACTATGTCTATTTTTAGACATATGGATCACGGTCTATGAGTTGTAGGATGATATTTGTGGATGATTGGTCATGTTGGTAAAAATAGATGGATCTCTATTTCTAGACATATGGGTGGAGTCTATTTTTAGACTGCCAGTCTAAAAATAGAATAGTCGAATATTATTAGCTCTTAAAAGTATTTGGACTATAAACATTATCTTATCCTCTTGCAACACTTCAGTTCGAGCTACAGATGTGGCACATGCAACTGCCAGAAGGAAATATTCTTTTCTTATGGGTTAGTTGAGCTATTGCATGAAGGACTTCAGTTAGAACTCAAGTGATTGATTTTTGGTGGAGTTGATTGAGGAGTTGATGGAGTTGTGTTCAGTTTGACTTAGTTGAACTATTTGTGTTTAGTCTAACTACCAAATACACTAGTAATGAGTGATGTGAATTAGTTATTAATTAATTCACTAATTATTAACTCATGAATCAACTGAGGAATACATCAGTTAACTCAGTGCATGGATAGTTAAGTGGAGACAAGTGTTAGAGATGAGTGAAAGGGCAAGACAGCTGTCAGTTGTGACTATAGTTGTGCATGTGATTTGCACAATCAGTGGATTGAGATTGCCAATGAGGATTGTGTAGTGTTACAAAAGTGAAATACGAGTTTGGATAAGCCATTCTCATCTATTCTCATGCAGGATTGCGCAGTGGAGGCAGGCAAGCAGCGGAGGAGATTTGAGCTAGTGATTGATTCAGATCTGAGCTAGTTTGTGTGTAACAGGTGGAGATAGTACTTAGTACTTGTGAGGAGTATTGTACTATGTATTGTTACATGTTCTCAATCAATATAATATACAGATAGTTGAGGGGTTTTCAGCTGTATGCTTTCCCCAGTACATACTGTGTTGATATGTGTGATTGATGCTTCAATATGCACATGTGATTGTTTCTTAATTCCGCAAAATTGATGATCAACGTAGAGGAGGTTATGTATTACGCATTATTCTGCAAATAGTGTATAATTAGGATAATCTCTGTGAATAAGTGTCATATTATTCAAAATTTCTACAAAATTAATGCATCACTCTCCAAAGACATATATATGTTCTGCAACATCTTGTATCAATACTTCTTCATGTCATTTCCTCAACATCCTCGAGTCTTTCATTGTCTATCATGAAGTCTTGCCTTTTCCATCATGGAGTCTTTCATTTGTTATGGAGTCTTGTCTTTGCATTGCATCACAACACTTCAACATCACCACAAATTCTTCAACATAACATTCTTTGCAACAGTCTGTCCTGCACATATTTTCCTTTGCCATAGCCTTGCGTCTTTTCCTTTTCCTTTTCCTTGCATGGCGACATCTCAGCTTAGACATCATATGCATATAGAAACATGAGCAAGCGAATTTCACCAACTCATCAACATCTCCAAGCATCACAACCAGAATCATAACATAACAATCATAAACATATGTAACATAACATAAGAATAAAAAATCTAATAATCATTCCTCTCAGTTGTTCCTTCTCACATATTATGACCACACTTCTTATTGTTCCTTCACATTTCCTTGATGTTGCTCATTTTCCTTTTTTGCTCATGTTGTCCCTTTTCCTTTGCTTCTCCTTTACCTTCTTTTCCTTCTTGTTCCTTTACAATTCCTTGTTGTTGCTCCTTTTCCATCACAACATTCTTTCTCTTTTGTTGCTTCTTTACCTTGTTGCTTCTCCTTTGCTTTGTTTGTTATGTTGTTGCTCCTTTTCCTTTTCTGGTCTTTTGCCATCGATGACAACAATGCCAACAATCTCCCTCTTTGAAATTGATGGCAACACTGTAATCCTCCCCCTTTTGTTTTGTTTCTTCTTATTGCTTCAAACCTCCCCCTTTGACATCAATGACAAGGGGTTTTGGTTGAAATAAAAATAATAGATCTCCCTTAACATTGTTAAGGAAAAAAATGAACTCCAATGATTGCATAAGTTTTCTAAGCCTTTTATTGGAACTTTTGAGTCTTTGGAAAATAAGAATCACAACATACAAAGGAATTGATGTAGGTTTGTAGCTTCACATTTCAATTATGTACTTAAATAGCACTTTCCTTCATATTATGTTACAAAAAATCATTTCAAGCTCATGATCTACAACAAATTGCTATCAAAATGTACACGTAGTCATTGAAAAGTTTAGTTTTGTCCCTGGAGTGTGAATTATCCGCTTATAAATCACTGGTTACTTCATGCAATACTTTTGACCAAGGAAGCACTCTTCTATGTTTCTTCCATTGATAATCTTATCATTTTTAAATGTTTTTAGATTTCCTCGAGAGCTGTTCACTCTATTGTGTAACCGCTCAACACTCCTACCTCTTACAGACACATCTTCCAGCTATTCCAACAACATGCATTGACACCAAGTGGAAGAACAACTTTCATCAATTTTAAACAATGAAGTGTGTGATGCATGTACTAATCCACATGACTCATTTTTCGTTTTGACAAAAAAATGTACTTGGTATAGCCTCAACATAAATAGTAAAGACTTCTGCAACCATATGAGGAGTTGCAATTTTCAGATTCTGTGCACCAACTAGTGCACTTTCCAAAACTGATCATGTATATTCTAGTCATTTACAGTTGGAGGAGTAAATGGGTACTCCTTTTCTAAGGATTCCACAACTGTAGCACACCTATGAATAAGGTATTGGCCTACAACAATCAATTTCTCATTTGAGAAAGCATGAAATATGCCACTTATAGTGACCGAGTCTAAAATCACATTATATGCACCACCTCCTTTAGCCATAATCACCATTACTATCGCCTTGAAGAAACTGCATCCTGTTGTCAAAGGGCTAGGTTTGGAAAAAACAACACCAATTGGATGACGATAAGACAAATGCCTTTAAAGATGGTTTCTACATTCTTTAATGCCCCATATTTTATCATTTCTTTTTTCTAAGCACCTACTTCCTCTTTTGGTCGGAAAATTAGATCAATAGTTCCGCTTTTGGATATAACATCATACATGGAAAATCATTGCATGAATCATTTTTCGTTATATCAACCAATGCATGTTTCCCTGAGATTTTGGTGACGATCTATTGACATAAATGACCTGCGTAGTTCTTATAATTGTCCCTCCAAACTGAGCTTTCAAGCTTAAATATTCCTATAATTTAAGCCATTGCCCATAATTGTAAAGGAAACTTCATGTTGTATCATTTCCAAAAAAAATGTCACGCCAAGACATTAAATCACATGGAAAAATTACAAAACTATGAACAAGACCGCTTGAATCACAAGTTATCTAAAACCATAATTGTTTGGAAGCAGATTTTCACATCAAGGATACTTTTTCTTTCTTGACAACCAAAATAAGGGGTTTAACTTCTTAAACAAACTTGAAAACGAGGATGAAGAAACTTTCTTTATAAATGCTTCACTTAACAATGCCACCAAGATCATTAGAAGAGATGAGTATGATTTGGAACAAATATTTCATGGCGTCTTTGATAGCACAATTGAATATCATGATGCAACATTTTGGAATTACAAATGGAAGGTGAGGACATTTCCCATCAACCATTGACCTTGGTGTTTCTTACAATCTCAAAGCTACAACATCTTGTTCATCTGGACAAGCATTATGCACCTTCAACTTTATAAGCTCATTTTTTTTAGTGCATTACTAATGGAAACTTCTACGCAAGAAGTCACACTTGACATTCCAATCTGATGGAATTTGAGTTTCTTGCCAAGGCTATGAGCATACGCATTGAGCTCTTTCTTCTCTTTGACGGTTAATTCAAAAATACTTCTGACCATACTCGTTACTTGTTTCTATTCCATGGAAGATACCACCACTTCAATTTATTCAATAAATTCTTCATCTTCATAATCTTCCTTTTCTTCTTGAGAAAAAAACAGTTGAGTTTTTTGTTGAATTAGTGTAGCTGGTCATTGGAAAGCTAAAGTAGAAAAAAGAGCCTTAAGAACTGATGAGCATTTCTAATGCTTTGAGGAACAATTCATGGGTGGTGACAAGCAAAGAAGGGGAGGAGGAGGGCTAAAAATTGCATTGACTTGAGATATTAAGAAGTAAGTGGATCGCACAGATCATGACTTGATGAGCCATATTGATTTATTCCCTCTAAATTTTCAAAGGTTGGTGTTATATACTATGTCCATTGTGACACTTTATATATCGTCTTAAAAAATCAACCACCCTACGCACATGGCACATGGCACATGTGAGTGTATCAAGTTTTTATTTTGTGCACATTTGAAAATAAGCAGCTTATGCACTTTTGTAGATTGTGTTATGCATGTTTAACTCCATTTGGACAAGACAAACTATTGGAGTTGTTTTGACTCATACACCAAAGTATTAGCACATTGGTAACATTGCCACCATGAATTCCCTTGGAGTAGGCATATTCCCGTAGCTTCCAAAATTATTTGGAAAGGGCTCATCGGTCTCTCGCTGCTCTCAACATCATCAGGAGTTGAATTATTGTCAAAAATGATAATTATCCATGTCTTGAGTATTGAATATATAATGTATGTCTCCAATACATTATTCATTGTTGTTGCACATTGAACACCATGGATTCGTTGAATTTTTCAATAATAGAACGCTATAATATAATTGATTACGCCAATGTCAACATAATGACAGTTGCACATTAAATTCTTATTCCTAATTACTTCTAACAACTGCCAATGTACCTCAATGTTACAAAATCTGTGACGTTCTTCATCGTGCCTTGTCAGTTGATACTAATTTCAAAGTGTGGCAATAATTCCATTTCATAACGTAACCACCAATTAGAAAATAATGCACGTGTTTCATTATCTATTTGTCACGACTTCTGGCACCACTTGCTTTAATTCTTTTTGGATTAACATTTTGTTTTCCTTCCAATTGTGTAACACATACTACCATGCTTGCTAGTTTTACAGATAACACTCAACAGTTTAGCTAATACTACTGCAACTGCCAGACTATGCTATAATGTTCCAGATTGCACTAAAGTTTCGTTCTAATGGCCCGTTTCAATTATACTTGCACTAACACCTCCTTATGCATGTTCCCATACACCACTTGGAACTTTTACCTCTATTATTGACAACTGTTGTTCCTACATTGCTCACGGTTTGTTGTTCTACTGCTAGCATTGACTTGGTCCTCTTTGAGACATGATAATTGTTTTCAATAGCTTTAACAACTTTTGCACCAACACTAATTTTATCCTCTATACCAATTCTCTTGCGTAAAGATACCACCTTAGTAGCACTCGTCGAGACTTGATGAGTCTTGTTAAAGTTTTTTTTTGCCTTTCTCAACACATTTTTCCCAAAACATACCCTTTGGATAACATTGAAGCAACTACTAGTCCTCACAAAATAACATCTTTTTCTTGAGCCATGGTTAATGCTCCACTAAGAGTCCTCACAAAATAACTAGTCTTTAGGATCCTCAAACTTATGTTCAAGCCTCCATGATGAACTATTCCAAAAGTAAAGAGACCGATCATTACACTTCTAATTGCTTATTCACACTCTTTGATCTATTGTGGTTGCTCCGCGCAATAGAATAGCATTTTCCACAACATATGGCTGCTAGAAAGTGACAAAAACAACATGAGCCTCCTCTTCAATTCAACACTTTTTATCGTTCCAAAGTGGGAGAAGAAATCTATGACAATCTCTTATGTTGCATTTGGAGATAAATTCATACACAGTGTAATTATTCATGATCTCTATGTGAGCCATTGCATCCTTTAAAATTATATTTCTTACTCTTTAAGAAAACTCATGGCTAACCAGTATGGCGCAAATTCCAATTAGTGAGTGATGAAATCTTGGAGATGAACATTGATGACCATGTTTGTCTTTAGTGATTTCAGTTTATTTATTTATTCATTTATTTTTGTTTATTTGTTTGATTCTATTACATAAACTTATTGTTGAATCACAATCTTTGTCTCCATTGTATGCATTTTATTTGCATAGTTTCGCTATACACAAATTCTTGTATTATTTCTCTATGCAAAATAACGTGTCTTTTATAGTTGCTCAAAGTGGTGTTGCATTTCCAAATATGCTTTTAAGGAAGGAATGCAAATTTGGACTTCCTTTAATCAGTCATTTCTTTATAAAAATTACTAAGCACTCTTTCTTTTTCTTTCATTGTTGATATACTAAGTTAGGATTGATACATCCAATTGTCCAATTGTCCACTCTTAGGTCCTCAAGTTCTTCAACTGCATAGTTCTACCATGATATGATATCTTGTTAAACTTATTTATATAGCAAATGCGTCTCTCATAATTCTTGTGTTTAGTTTCCTCATATTTTTTATTTCTTCCAATGCATTCTAGATTCTACTCCCCCCCTGAAACATTGCTGCTTTGAGTTAGAGAAATTTCTTCATTGCTTCCATGAGCTTCTCCCCCTAAGACCAAGCTAACTTCAACTGATTCAAGTCACACACTGCTCCTTTACTTCCTCTTCCACACTTTCCTTATGTTGTCTACATTTTCTTTTAACTCAATGTTTGGTCTACTTGTAGTAGCTTTTATCTTTTGTCTAGAGTTCTTTAGAGTATATGGAAACTTACAACCTTTGGCTTTGTGTCCAAGGTTTCTAAATAAATAACACCTTATTTGACCAAGATATAGCGGAAATGGTGTGTGTCTTCTTGTGCTCTACTTTGCATACAAATTACATTTAAAAACGTTATGTCCAAATTCATTGCACATATAACAATATCCATGGAAATGATTTATGTACCAAGTGGACGATTGTCTTCTTTGTTTGCTTTCTTGAAGAAACATTCTTGTTTGCTACATCTCCCTCTGATTATTCTTAATTTTCTTTCTCTTACAATCTAGTATTACATGTCCAGGTTCATAGCAAGAAAAACAATTGATATTCTTCAAGGGAGTGAGAAATATCATTTGGGATCTTCCAAATTTATTTGAATAATCATCATGCACAAATCACAGTTTTGCAAAGAATCCTTTCTTAACCTCATTCTTTCCATTTTGATTCTGTTGCTTGCCTCTTTTTGTTTCTTTATCAATCATGTTATTGTTGGATTCTACTCCTGTAGGTCATTTTGATGTCATGTCCTCTTGAATGGTTGTATTTTCTAAGTTTATCATATATACTATATCCTCTTCTAGCCTTCTGTTTAGTGTTTTATTTTCTTCTAGCTCACTTCTAGCTGAGACAATCTTAGCCTCCAATCTTTCACACTGTACCTCTTTCTCTTTCAACCACCTCTTCATCATCTCCTCTATTCTCCTTTACTATTCAAGTTGTGTATTTAGATTAACAATTTCTTCCTTGTACTCATGTTCTCTCTCATCACATATCTCCACAAGTTTCATTAAGTATTTGTTTTCATTATTCATTCTATCTATTTCTGCCAATGTCAAGTCAAGCCTAGCTTTATGCTCATATGTATTTTATTTATGAGAGTCAGATACACTCACACATGTACAAGTTTCATTTGACTAAATTATTTCCTCTTGATAGGGTTTTTTCATTTTTTCATTTCTCTTTTTTTTTTTTTGTGATGTTGCTACTAGTCTCTCCTTCATGCATGAGCTACAATCTATCCTATTTTTTTTTTGCAGAATTTAAATCTATTACTGTATCAAGATCATTATTATGAAGATTTTTATACATTTCACATTTTTCTTGAGCATTCCATTGTTTTTCTTGCATAGAGGGAGAATCTTTACAGTAACAGTCACATACAAGCTTCCATACACCAGGTCCATAAGCTATCAATTATGTTTTAACCTTATTCTCCATTCATGAAAGTTTGATATACTAAGAAAAAGTACACTTTGATAGACAATGACTCAACCAGATCTACCTTTAAGTTTTTAGGCTTACATTGAAGGAACTTTCTCTAATACCAATTGATGAAAACTTGACTAAACTTGGGGGGGGGTGTCAATCAGTTTTGTACATTCATGGAAATTAATTTTATTTTCTTTAAACCCATTAACTGAACCATTAAATGAGAATATTGACACATAATGAAAAATAGATATAATATGCAAACAACAAGTAATAAGTAACCCAAAATAGCACATCAACACATAATAGCAAAACATATGGACACCAGATATAAGTGGAAACCCATAAAGGGAGAACCATTTTTTTTTTTTTTTTTTTTGTGATGCAAAGGAAAGCTCTTAATCCATTATTACATCTGATTTTTTGTAGGATCCAACCTACAAGAGGCTACTACCTCAATTTTTCTGCAAGTTACAACATGCAAGGAAGCTCCAACACCCATTAGTTTTCTGCACGCTACAACCCACATGAGGCTCATACCTCAACAGGCTCCAACCTATCATTGATCAAGTTGCAACTTGAAAGGAGACTACAAAGTCGTGATACACAAAGAAAATAATGTACTAGTTACATAGTCTATAAATATATATACCTCCATCTTCGTTTTTGTTTTTTCTCCTCCTCAAATCTACTTCACATCAAATCTTGTATGTGCTAGTTAATTAATGAAGAACACCTCAATCAACTCTTACATTCTCTGACATTCAAAACTAATTTCTACTTTCTAAAATCACATCTTTTATAAAGATATATTTATGGATGTTTGTATTCCACATAAGAATATGAAGTGAACAAGGCTTGACTCTTTTCCTTCCACTCATTCATTTCCAAACTCTTCATATGTTAAATATAAGAACACAAATAAGTGCTCAAATATAATTTTCAGCCATCTATAATGATTAAATGCACCAACATCATCATAAAGCCAACATATTCAAGCAACACATTAAGAAACAAAGTATAACATCACGACACATGTAAAAACATTCACTTTTATTGCAATAAATGTACATGCAACATATGAAAGAAATGCATCACTCTCCAAAGCCATATATATGTTCTACAAAATCTTGTATCAATACTTCTTCGTGTCATTTCCTCAACAACCTTGAGTCTTGCCTTGTTTATCATGAAGTGCTGCCTTTTATGTCATGGAGTCTTGCCTTTTTAGCCATTGAGTCTTGTCTTTGCCTTGCATCACAACACTTCAACATCATAACAAATTCTTCAACATAGCAATCTCTGCAAGATTATGTTTTGTACATATTTTCCTTTTCTTTTGCCTTGCATCACAACATCTTATCTCAACCATCATATGAATATCACAACATGAGAAAGCCAACATCGCCAACTCATCAAAATATCTAAGCATCACAAGCATAACCATAACATAACAAGCATCAACATATGTAACATAACATAAGAATAATAACTGTATCAACCATGCCTCTCAGTTGTTCCTTCTCACATAATGTGACCACCACTTCTTGTTGTTCCTTCATAGTTCCTTGTTGTTTCTCTTGTTGTTCCTTTGCCTTTGCTTCTCTTTTGCCTTCTTTGCCTTGTTGCTCCTTTATAGTTCCTTGTTGTGACTCCTTTGCCATCACAACTTTGCTACTTTTTTTTTTGCTTATTTAACTTGTTGTTGCTCCTTTTCTTTGTTTTCCATGTTGTTGCTCCTTTTCCTTTGTTGGTCTTCTGCCATCAATGAAAAAAATTCCAACAATGAATTTCAATAGAGCATTAGTTAGGCCAAGGCCCTCTTTAGATTTGAAAGTTGTCTTCCATACATTAGTTTGTTGAAATTGAACATGGTGGTAGCTTGACATCAGATTAATCTTACTGAAAAACATGAAACCCTTATGCTAGTTAAGAATGGCGTCAACCTTGAGGACCAGGTGTATGTTCTTGAAAGTTAATTTTTTCAGGGATCTATAATCAATACAAAGTCTCCATGTTCCATCCTTTTTGTGCACCAACATGATTAAACTCATGTAAGATGAGGAGATAAATTACGTGTGTTCCTTTTGGAAGAGTTTATGAATTTGGCATTTTATTTCCTTATTCTCCAAGATACAATATGTAACACCCTCGTGTTAAAAATTCATGTAATAAAGTTAATAAAGGAAAAATAAGACCAAGGTCATGGGACACGTATTCCAAGTTGAATGTTGGGAAAAACATTGTAGTGGGCATCACTTGTTGTTTATTATGGCTAAGGAAATATGAAAAGGCGTTGGAAAGGAAAAGTGGCAATTATTGGAATTTATTTATGAAAATAAAGGAAAATAGGAGAAAAGGGAGATGAAAGGTAAGAAGTTTGCATGAGAAGGAAAATGAAGGAAAATAGCGTAAAAATGAAGAAATTAGAGGCATCAATAATAAAAAGGAATCAAAGCATCAGTTTGGGGCCATTTTTCAATTTGGCTTTGGTGGTAATTGGAGAGAGGAGAGGAGCGCCAAGAGGAGAAAGCAAGAAAGAAACCAAATGAAGGAAAAGGAAAGTAAGGATAAGCAAAGGAAGGATAAGGAAAGCAAAGGAAAAGCAAGGAAGGATTGGACCAAACATATTTAATAGGAGGAATTGTAGGTAATAGGTTGCATGTGTGATTTCCTAGCTAAAGTGTGAATGCATGGTGCATGCATTTGTGTATTTGGTTCATTTGTTGTCATTGGCATGGGTTTTACTTGGTTTGATAGTGGTTTCAGATTTGTCCTGCCAATTCCTAGACAACCATGGTGTGATGGGATTCATTCTTGTTTGAACTTTGGATTGTTGGAAGGTTTTGGATCCAAGTGAGGTGGTCTTAGGAAAATTCCAAGGGTTGGCGGTGCAGATGGTTTTCTATGGGAAGCCCTCAACAAGTGGGTGCAAACTGGAAAATTCTTCAAGGGATGGTGCGGGAATTATGAGCCATCCAAACTTGGTTTGGTTTTGTGATCTCGAGACCAGTTTAGGTGAGTTCACAGTAGAATAAGGATAGATTTTGTTTAACCTATGGACTCCCTTAGTTTTTTATGTATTGGTTTATCCCATGAGATCCCACATTCATGATTGGAATATGGCATAGGGGTGATTGGATGAAAGAAAGATTTGGTTCAACCTAATCTATGGTCAGGTGGTACGTGGAAGTCTCTAGCTTGGTTGGATTTTGCATCATTTAATAAGAGTTATTTCTCTATGGGAATATATGAAGCATTTGTACTGGTTAATATGATGATTGTATGGTTGTTATGTTATGGTTACTATGATGATTATTTGTTGGTTATAAGCATGAACCTGTTATATACTATAGTTATGGCTTGTTCATAAGTTGATATCTATTTGGTTGGTTGATGGATGCATGAGCTAACAAATGTTATTTCAACTATTAAGAGAGGGCATTAGACCTTCTTGGTGAATATCAGATAAGTTTTAGGCCCCTGTGTTCATATATGCATTCATGACTTGTATAATTCATGTTCATCATATGTTTGACGAAATGACTGTCATGGCTAGGCTTGGTTGGGTTAAATTCTTAACTAAGTTTTGTATGAATGGATTTTTATGGATGTTATATATAATTCTAGAAATCCTAATTATGTTCTTGGCAGTGGTTGGGAGTTAAGTGATCCGGATCTTGGGGGGACGCCCCCAAGATCTGAAAAATTGAAATGCCAAAAGAAAAAGAGGAGAAAACCCAATAAACAAAACCACAAAGAATTTTTTTAATTAAAACAGATAATAACTATAAAGGCTACATTGTGGCAAACCATTTGTCCTTTTACAAATTGTGACTTGTTACTTATAGCCTTTTTTGGTTACAATACCATAGGTAAATTCCATGGGTGGGTAAATACCATGGATGAATGAATACCATGGGTGGATGTCAAAATACCATAGGAAAATACCATGGGTGAATGAATACCAAGGGTGGATAAATACGATGGGTGGATTCCACTTAAAATACCATGGGTAAATTCCATGGGTGGATTCCACTTAAAATACCATGGGTAAATTCAATGGGTGGATGAATACCATGGGTGGATATCATTTACGATTCAGATCATTCCTCCCTCCTTAAGAAGCAATGGTCCCCATTGCGTGAAGTTCCCTCCTATGAATCCTTTGCTGAATATGAAGAGCCACTGAAGGAAAGGGTTTTATGTGGTTAACCCATAACCATGATGAACAAAGATATGAGGATAGAGATAACTTGTAATGCTTGTGACCAACTATGATACTGACAGTATGCAGCCTAGGAAATGGACTTTGGTGAAGTGTGGGTTTTTGAATGACCCATAACCATGAAAAATGAATATCCAAGGATAGAGATACCCTATAATGCTTGTGACCAACTGTGATACTAACAATGTGCAACCTAGCAAATGGACTTTGATGACATGGATTTTGTGTGGTTGATCCATAACCGTGATGTTGACTATTGATAAAGTAGCAGGTGGCTACCTAGCCTGGAGTGGGAGGGTACATCTCCAAATAACCCAAGCTAGATGTTGCTATGTTGAAACTGATGAATGTGAAGCAGGTGCCTACTAAAGTGGGGTGGAGGGCATTCCTCCAAAGGGAACACGCTCTTAATGTTGCTCCAGATTTAAAATGGACATAACTCAGTCAGTATAACACTAAATATTTATTATAACATGTTTTTGGAAACAGAATTACCATTATGCATCTTCCCATGTGTTTGAAATCCCTATCTAAGCACTCTGGAAACTTAGATTCGCGATGCAACTGTTCCGCCATCACAAAAGTTCTAAAAAAATAGTTGATTTTAAATCAGCGATATCTCCGTCATCCGAAATCTGATTCGACCAAATTGTCTTTTTAAATTTGGTGAATTTTCAAGAGGAGCTTAGATCTATGATATTTTTTCTGAAATTCTACACAGAAGATGCAAAAAATGATAGGAGAGCCACCATGCACGAATTGTCATCATAAAAAATTTCTGCAATATAGTTGATTTTAAATCAACAATATCTCCCTCTTACCACTTTGCCCAAGAAAGTGCTCCGTGGAGGTCATAGCACGTGCCTGAAGTTTCTTGAATATTGTTGCAAAAAATTGAAACTGAAATATGCATCAAACCCTCATTCCCATGGAATCATAACTTGGCTCTGATACCATTGATTTGGATCTTGGGGAGAGGTCCCCAAGATCTAAAAATTGAAATGCCAGAAGAAAAAGAGGAGAACACCCAATAAACAAAACCACAAAGAAACCTTTTTTTATTAAAACAGATAATAACTATAGAGGATACATTGTGGAAGACCATTTGTCCTTTTACAAAATGTGACTTGTTACTTATAGCCTTTTTTGGTTACAATGCCACAAGTAAATTCGATGGGTGGGTAAATACCATGGGTGGATGCCATTTACAATACCATGGGTGGATGCCACTTACAATACCATGGTTAAATTCCATGGGTGGATGAATGCCATCGGTGGATGACATTTTCCATTGGGATCATTAGGCCTTGAAAACGTGGCACTGATTCTAGGGTCATATGCTAAGAATTGGCAATTATGGGCTACAGACACTACCTTCTAGACTTATGCATGTGACTGGAGGCCTACAGTTGCATGGAGGCCTTGTCATTCATGAGCCTGGGGGCCCATATCACTAAAAACACAATTTAGCTCAAGGTTTGGGCACTTGGAGTGGTGGTTTAACTCTTGGGGGTCTTGTAGCTCCTAAGGGAGGTCAATAAAGTTTTAGTTTGTCAATTCCACTTCCTTAATAAAGTTAGAAGGTCAGGTCATGTCATAGTATCCCGTAACTCATGTTTACCTTGATAGGATAGTTAATGTGGGTAAATGTGGGAGGGTGGTTACAGATTGGTATCGGATCATGGTTTAAACACTTGACTGGATGGGTTAGATGCATGTTGTTATGCATGCATTGTCATGGTTTTGGTTATCATGCATGAGGTCATTCTATGCAATTAGAGTTATCATGCATGATGTCAGTATATTGATATGATTATGTTTATACATGTATCATGCTAATTTGGATTGATTTTGCAAATGAGATAACCTCCCCTAAAAGTCATTGAGTTATGATTTTGATTATGGTATCTATTTCGTTTATCTAACATGGCATGTTTACAGGAAGAAGAGGATTAGAGATGATGAGAAAAATGGTGGACTATAGTTTGTGTGACTCTCTCTACAGATCAATTGAGTAGTAAGGAGATCAGTATTCTCCTGATATAGTAGATACATTGAGGATTTTGAGGGCATAGATGAGAAGTTGCAAGGCAGACAACGACGGGCTGGTTGAGGCCCAGGTAAGACTTGCAAGGTCTCGGGAAAAGAAGGAAGAGGTCAATGCAGTGATCCTTCAGAGCTTTTCAAACTCGTAGAGATAGTGACAACTAAGGATTAGTCAAGAAAATAAAGATAAGACTAATGGGGCATATGGTAGTAGGTCTCAGTCAAGATATAGGTTGGATAGAGGGGACACAGTCAGAGGTGGTAGATCATTGGATACACCTTAGAGGAGGACTAGTATGTATGGGTTTCATTCTAGTTCCTCATCTAGGAAACATCATCACCACCCTTCTCCTCATAGGAGGAGTGAGTATTTTCCAGAGGAGTTCAAGAAAGTCAAGCCTCATTTGATGGAGAGATGAAGAAGTTAGAAGATGTGGAGGCATGGTTTCTTGGGATGAAAAAGTTCTTCAGATTGCATAACTATTTAGAGAACATGAAAGCCAAAATAGCTATCTTCAATCTTGAAAGGAAAGAAGATATCTTGTGGGAAGATGTGAAGAATGCCAGAGGAATTTGAGAAGAAGAGGTGATTTGGGATGAGTTTTAGAGACTCTTCAAGAAGAAGTACCTATTTTAAAGATATTATGATGACAAAGCTAAGGCATTTTATGAGCTACATATGGGTTCTATGACAGATGATGAGTATACTAGTAGGTTCATGGAGCATTTGAGGTATGCGCCTTACCTCAAGAATGAGAAATTTAAGATTCAAAGGTTCATCAGTGGGTTTCCAACAACATATAGAGACTAGATTGAGTTTGATGAGCCTCGGTCAATGGAGGAAGCCATTAGGAAGCTAGAGCATCATTATGAGCAATCAAAGCATAAATTTGAGCCTAACCGTGATTTGAAGGGGAATGAGAAAGCTAAAGGGAAGTAGCCACTGAAATGGGGAAGAACTCAAGATGTACGTGAGAAATAAAATATTACTCTTTATAAGAAACATAATGCAACTGAGAACGGACATGGACCTTAGCCTCGAGAGAAGTAGAATAAAGGAGATGGTAGGGGATCATTGCGGTGCTAGATTTTTGGCAAATATCATTGCAAGAAGGATTTCCCATTGTACTAAGGTGGCAGGCCTCAAATCTAGAGTGCTCAAGAGGCGCATATAGTTGGGGATGTTGTCCATAACATTCCTCGGATTTATGCAGTTCTGGACAACAAGTAGGAAGATCACTAAGCATCCATTATTGAGATGGAAGGTAAGGTATGTGATCAAGTTATTTCTATTTTGATTGACCCTCAATCCAATTATAGCTTTGTTAATCTTGACCTGGTGGATAAGTGTGGTCTGAGAAAAGAAGTGCATGTAGAGTCTTGGTTGGTGTAGTTCACTACAGGTACTAAGAAGAGAGTTCACCATTGCGTAAGAGCTTGTGCATTTGAGTTGAATGGTATGCCTACATCACCACATCTAAATGTGCTTCCATTGGGGTCATATAGTATGCTTTTGGGTATGGATTGTCTATACCTACACAAAATCAAAGTAGATTGTTATGACAAGGCTATTGAGTGCCTGAATGATAATGGGAAAAAGAAAATATTGCAGGGAAAGAAGGATCCTACATTGGTGAGGATGGTTACAACTATGTAGACTAATTGCAATTGTAGGAAGGGGTGTTTATTATTTGTGGTTCATATTTCCAGTGACAAGGGTAAGGATGTTGAGGATGTAGAATTCCTCAAGAGGTACCCTGTCTTACAACAATAGCAGGATGTATTTCCAACAGATATTTCAGATTTTCCTCCCCATAGGGAAGTGGAATTTTCTATTAAGTTGGTACCAGGAGCAACACCAGCATCAAAGAGACCTTATAGTGTGAGCACTCCAGATTTAGTGGAATTGAATTTGCAGTTGAAGGAAATTCTTGACAAGGGATACATTAGACTAATTGTATAATCTTGGTATGCACCGATATTGTTTGTGAAGAAGAAGGATGGTACTATCAGATTGTGCATTTATTACAGGCATCTAAACAAGGTGACGATTAAGAACATGTATCCATTGCCAAGGATAGATGACTTGTTTGATCAATTGAAGGGAGTAGTAGTATTATCAAAGATTTATTTGTGATGAGGATACCATCAGGTGCACATTCAAGAAGTGGAGACTTCTTTCCGGAATAGGTATGAACATTATGAGTTTGTTGTGGTTCCTTTTGGTTTAACTAATGATCCAACTACTTTCATATGCTTGATGAATAGTGTGTTGCATCCTTACTTGGACAAGTTTGTGATAATATTAATTGATGAGGAAGATCATGCTAAACACCTGGAAATAATGTTAAAATTATTAAGAGAACATTAGTTGTTGTATGCCAAGCTTAGTAAATGCAACTTCTTTCAGATAGAGGTACATTACTTGGGACATGTTGCTTCCAAGGAATGTATAGTAGTGGACCTTGAAAAGATTAGATCTATCATGGGATGGGAAGATCCTAGAAATGTCGATGAGGTAAGATAATTCATGGGATTAGCAGGTTACTACAGGTGGTTCATCGGGAACTTCTCACGAATTGTGGTGGAAAAATAGGATAAGGTTGTTGAAATTGAGGATATTGAGGATACTTTCCATAAGGATTTTTCCGTACTTTTGCCCAACTTTGAGGCCATGGTTTCGAAGGCATGGGTGCATTCCAATTACTTTGTGATGGTTGTACATATGTTTGAGTGTTGAAACCCTAAGTCATATTTGATTGTGGACTTTGCCATGGTCTCTTAGCAATAAAACATAGGGGTTCTACTTGATTTGGTATTAATTCCTCTTGATAGACAACTTTAAGATCTAATATTGAAGGACATTCCTGTGTATCATATTTTTTTCACATATAACACAAGTTTCACACTTTTTATGTCAAGAGGGAATTCTCTAAAGGCATGCTTCTTTCTACTTTTTGGACAAAAGATAGATAATGCAACATTTTCATTTTTTTTCTTATTTTGTACTTTAAGGGTATCTATTTGTTCACTAAGACTCCCCAAAATATCTGTTTTAAACTTGTCGGGAAAATTTCCTATTTCAACCCTACTTACTGTCCCAACTGCAGATTTATTAGTCCTAGACATAACATGATCTCTTGGATTTTTCCCAGTTCTTGATTTTCCTCTTGAAATGTGTATTCATAATTAACAAATATCTCCAAATGATAACTGAGAAATATCTCTTTTACCCATCAAATTGATAAGATCAATCCACTAATCTCTGATATATTTTAGTAAGAGAGCTTTCAAAGTTTCTTCATCTAGATTATGCATTTTATCCCTTTTAACATTATCAGAAAATCTTACAATGAAATCTTCAAAATTTTCATCTTCTTTTTGCATCATTTTAAAGACTTAATCTTTAAGATTATGGGGCATACAATAATCCTTGTATTTCCCTAAGAATGTAGTTTTCATTTGTTCCCATGTTCTTATAGAATGTACTCCTATGCCCATAAACCATTTTAATGTTGCATCCTTAAGAGTGGCTAGAAACAATTTCAACTTTTGAATATCAAGCAAGTAGTCATAGAATCTACAAAACAGTTCAACTTCAAAGAGATGTTTCGGGATCCTCATTCCTTAATCCATGAAAACTAGGAAGGATGGAGGGTGAGATATTTTTCATTGTGGTTGTGGTATCTTCATTGATGATGGGAAACCCAAAAGGTTCTGGATATCCTCTACCTCCTCCTCTTCCTCTTCCTCCACCTCTTCCACCTCCTCTATTTCCTCCTCTTCCACCTCCAATCCTAGGTTTTTCACCATTCACATTATGTACTTCTCCTTCCCCTTCTCCTACCATTATAGATTCCTCAAAACTTATGTAAGTTCCAAAATTGGGTTTTCTAGTTTCTCTTCTAGCTCCTCTATTTCTTCTATCAATGGAATATTAAAATTGGTTTCTTCTTCTTCCTTTTCACTAGGGATTTCTAGTTATTGTCCTAAAATTTGTTCTCCAGTTAAAGATAGAAAAATTACTACCTCTGTTGGGGATGTAGGATCCCCTTCTTCTAGTATGGCTTCAGTTGATGAAGTTGGTGAATCTCTAGGTTGGATTTCATATCTAAGTACCTTAGGGAGTTTGTGTCTTCCTGCAATGGATGGAGTATAAGTTTGGTTGGATGGTGTGGCACTACAAGGTCGTGGTGGGGTGAGTGATAATCTTGGAATGAAACTTCTACATCTACCTACAAATCTACCTCTAGAATCTCTTTCCCTATGCATATCATTTTTATTAATTTCCTATTTTTAATGAAAAGAAAAATAAAATGACTCCTATATACACTTCCCCAGCAACGACGCCAAAATGTTTGGTAATTTAATTGATGTTAAATTACTTACACAAATTATCAACTAGGGCTAGTAAACCAATGAAATGTATGTGCATTGTATGTGCTAGGAGTCTTTGTAACTCATTCAATTCCTAAGTTAATTTGAGTTATCAAAATGCACATGTTTCTCTATATCTATGTAAGTAAATAAAACACTCGTACAAAATGAAATCAATTATACTTTACTTTCTTGGATAATGATCACACTCACACTTGCTTTAAAATAAAATCACTCTTGCTCTTAAAATCACACCTGCTTAAATGAAAAATCAATCTTGAAAACCATACTAGCTTAAATGCAAATCCCTCTTCAAAACCACACTTTCTAAAATGTAAATCACACTTGTACTTAAATGAAAATCACTCTTGAAAACCACACTTGCTTAAATGGAAATCACACTTTTACTCAAATCAAGTCACTCTCTGCAATAAAATCACACTTATGAATGAATATGTTTTAATTTAAAGAAGGATTAATTCTATAATTGAAAATCACTACAATGTAAAGATTATACTTCCACTGCTATGTTAGATTATAGTCTATCTACGTGCATCTGAAATATCTCTTCACCTGAACAATAAAATGATTATAGAAAATATTCTCAAACTTGTATCTAAGAATTGAAACTCAAATACTCAAACCAATTGAAAAAAATCTACAGGAAATATGAATTGAAATACTAAATGTTAATAAACGAAGATCTTACTATCTCGAGGGGGCCCTCCTACGAGAAGTAGGTAGCACTATAAATCTCTCACAAATTAATTATCCACGCATTGAGATCGCACAACAGGATGGAATTGAAACATATCTTTTATATATCAAAACACAGTGCTTACAAAAAAAATCAAGTATCCTCTAGCTATGTCGAGAGGCATATTTATAAAATCCTTACGCAATAAATGTTTTTAGAGTTGTATGCCTATGCTAATTGACATTGGCTATAATTAACTTAAGAGATAAGATATCGTAATCTTGCTCATGATTTTCTATCAACGTAGCAAATCATGAGGCAGAAAATCTACATCTCGCTCGCTCGATTTGCCTTCCATGATGATTGACTTATCCTTTGACTAAACTGATAGAGTTTCTTCTTCTTCGATCCAGCTTCTACAAATAGGAAAAAATTGTTTTCGTAGCCAATTTTCAACTACCCATGTGCCCTGTTTCTCAGCTAAGGCTCTGCAACCTATCGAACCTTGGACTTAGCTGCAGAAACATTCATGAGTCGTAGAATCATTGTAATTTGGTAGATATTAAGTTAAATAATAAAGACAAATGATATTTATGAAACATAACATGATTATGTATCTACTATGCTTTCAACCTTGTAAATTGATACCCAAATTATAGTTATGAAGGTCAAAAAGGAAGGATTATAGTGAAAAAGGGTTGTCAAAAAGAAGCGATTCTGGGGTTCAATAGTGTGCATGGCTCTAGCTAGCTGATGTTGGCGTTGGTTCATGATGCCAAGTAGCTCATGTTAGCATTGATGTCAACCCTAGGTAGCCTAGCTTATGTTTGGGTACCTTCATTGTAGCATGATTGTAGCTGGTTGTGTTGGCATTTGGATGGTTGTGTAAGCATTCATGTCAACCTTATGATGTTAGCCTTTTGATGTATTGATGGACATATGATAACATTGGTATGGTTGATGATGGGTTAGCACACTAGTGGAGTTGGAAACTAGGTCTTCATGCTTATACTCATGGAGATGACTTGTTGTATTGTGTCGGCCTTATGATGATGATGGAGATGTGCTACAGTATGTTACAGTTTAGTTCAGAAGTGTTGCATCTTGTGGAGGCGTTTGTTGGAAAGAGGAAGATTTGTTGGCACTCTTCCAAACCTTTTTTGTTGGCCTTTTAGGTCAACCTGGAGGTTACTGATCTTAGCAGAGGTTTGGAGGTGATTTTAGAGGTTATAGAAGAGGATCCAACAGGTGGCAGAGGTTTTGAGTTGAGGGTTTGTGGTTTTTCCTTATGCTCTTCCCCATTCACATGGAGATAAGCTTATGCATGCGACTGAAAGGCTAAATTCACTGGGAGATAGGAATGTGCATGCGACTGAAGGTATCTGGTCGATTTTAGCCAGTGTTTTGCATGCGACTGAGATTTTCATGAAAATCCTCTGCATTCTTCACGCAAATCGGAAGAAAATTGGCATGGAAATTCCCATAGGCTTTTAGAATAAGTTGTAAAGGTTGGGAATGGTTTGAAAATGTCCTCCAATGATGTGAACACTTTTAGTGCACAAAGAGTGAAGTTAGTGGATTGATTTAGTCCAATTTGTGTGTAATAGCCCTAGTTGAATTTCCATATAAAAAAAATTTATAAGACCAAAGTCATGGGACATGTATTCCAAGTTCAATGGTGGGAAAAACATCCTAGTGGGTGTCAGTTTTGGTTAATAATGGCTATGGAAATTGGAAGGCATTGGAAAATGAAAATAGGCATTAATTAGCATTTATTTAAGAAAATAACGGAAAAGAAGAGAAAAGGAAGGTGAAGGGTAAAAAATTTGCATGAGGAGGAAATTGAAGGAAAAATAGAGGAAAATAAAAGAAATAAAGGCCTGAATGATAAAAAGGCTTATGAGGATCAATTCATGGATTTTGAAAGTTCTATGGTAGATCTCTCTCTCTATTCATTCATTCTCTCACACTTAGAGTATTCTTGGAGCACTCTAGCATTCACTGGGATTATAAAATAATGAAAAGGAAAGTAGGAGAGCACAAGGGAATAGGCAGATTAGCCGGTACAACTAGATTCATTTGTAGGTATTGAGTTGCATGTATTGTTTCCTTGCTAGTTTTGGCATGCATGGTACATGCATGTGGTTTTTTAGTTATCATATGTCAATGACACAGAGCATTGCCTGGATTGACAATGGTTTTTCCTAGCCTTGCCATTTCTTGGATAGCCATGGTGTTATGGGTTTTCCCATTTTTTTTCTTATTGGTTCTCATGTTCCTTATGGTTGTGGGTTGAGTTATTAGTTCATGGAGCCTTGGTTGGAAAAGTGCTCTAGAAGCCCTAGAAAAACCTGGGTTGAGTTACTAGTCCTGGATGCCTTGGTTGGAAAAATGCTTGGGAGCCCTTGGTGGGTTGAGTTACTAGTTCTAGAGCCTTGGTTGGACAAACACTCTGGAGCCCTAAGACAGTTGTGGGTTGAGTCACTAGTCTTAGATTCAGGTTGGAACAAATGATCTGGAGCCCTAGAAAGCTTGGGGAGAAACTGATCTAGTGATGGTTAGTGATGTCTGATTGTGAGGTGGAATCACTAGTTGAGGGGTGAGGTGGTTTGGCCTTTAGAAACCCTAATTAGGTTTTGGTTGGTTTATTCCATGAGATCCCACATTCATGCTTGGAATATGGTATGGGGGTGACTGGCTGAAAGAAAGATTTGGTTCAACCCAGTCTATGGTTGAGTGGTATGTGGAAGTCCCTGACTTGGTTGGTAATTTGATATGTTAATAAGAGTTATTATTCTATTGTGATTCATGGATATATGTATTGATTATGATGGTGATGTTATGGATGATTTTCCATGTTTTATAAGTTGGTTATTTGTTGGATTATATGTTAGTTATATGATGTATATTGTCTATGGCTCTTGACATGTTTGTTGGATATATGAATTGTTGATGAATGCATGGAATAATAAATGTTATTGCAGCTATTAGGGGATTGTATTAGACCTTATTAGTGAATCTCAGAAAAGTATGAGATTCCTATGTTCAGATATGTAATTATGACCTATAGATTAAATGTTCATGATGTGTTTAATGGAATGTTTGTCATGATTACGCCTTGCTAGGTCAAGTTCTTGTATAAGTTTTGTATGGAAGGCTTTGTCCTTGTGTATTCCATTCTTTTGGAAATTTTCATCAAGTTTTGGGCAGTGACCTGGAGTCTAGCCCTAAAAGGTGACACAACTTTTGCGGTAACAAATGCAAAAATATGAAATTGAGACTGCAATCGCTCCCTTGCAGGCTTATGCATGCAAATGGAGGCCTACGGTCACATGGATGTAGGCTTGTGCATGTGACTAAGATTTCATGTCAATGAAAAAGCAATCTGACTCGGGTTTTGGGCAATTGGAGGGATGGTTTGGTTCTTAGGGATCTTGTGGCTCCTGAGGAAGGTCTTTAAGGTTTTCGGTTTGTCAATTCCACCTCCTTAATTTTACTTAGGAGGTTCAGTCATATCATAGTAACTCCTCGTCACATATTTACCTTAATGGACGAGTGAATTTGGGTAACTGTGGGAGGAGGGTGTTACAGAGTGATATCAGAGCATGGTTCAACACTTGGACTAGATCAGCGAAATGTGTTTTCCATGCATGCATGTTAGTTGTTTATGTTGTTGTTATGCATGAATTGTGATAGTTATTATTGCATCTTTTGTCATCATGATGTTGTTGGTATGTTATGATTCTAATGTGTTGGTTGAGATAGAGAAGGAGATGCATATCATTAGAGCAAGGTTGCAATACTATACCTCAGGGTAAGAGAAGATCGTCATATAGGTATTGCATGTTTTACATGTAGGTATGATGGTTAATTGTTGTTATATGCATTATGGCTATGAGAATTCCTATCATTCTATTGTTGTTAAGGTTACATGCATGATAGATGCTAGTTTTTTAGTACGGTCATATGCATGTGCGTCAGTTAGTCTTGCATAATAGTTAACTACTTGTTATATGCATGATGATTATGGTCATTGTATTTAAGATGTTGATGTTATATGTATCATGATAATCTAGATTGGCCAATCAAAATGGTTATGGTTATGATATTCATGTATGAGTCGATATACTTGTGATATTGTGTCGTACTAATCTAGACTGACTTGTGTTGATGTGATAGCCTCCCCTAAGATACATTAAGGTATGATTTTTACTATGTCATCTATTTGGTTATCTAACATGTTATGTTTATAGGTTGCTTGAATGTTTGATTAATTTCATGGTATGAGTATGTGTCTATAAGATTTCACGAAGGAATGATGTTTTTCTTAAGATGGTTGTACTAACACAAAATGTGTTGAGACAATTGATATGTGCTTGAGTGTAAGTAGGTGATAGTTGTATCATTATGTATAATGACTATCAGTTGATCGTTGATTATGACATGGTTGTTAGTCTTGGTAAATTATGATTTTAAATCAATATACATGATGTCTTGATCTTGGAACGTGTGACTCACATGTGTGAGCAGTTGCAAGGAAGCATGCTTGGTACTAGCATGATAAGGTAACAATTGGTTTTTCTATATAGTTAATAGATGGGCGATGTGATAGCACCTAATAAGACTCAATTGCAGCAAGGTAAAAGGAAAAAGAAATGAATTGGGTGAGAATTCCTTTGGTTATGTTTGGAAACCACAATTCCAAACGAATAAGTGCTTTGCATACAAGAAGTATTATTAACCTTGATTTCATATGACATTATGTGGATATGTGTCATATTCATGAACATGCATTTGACAAGTATATTAAGCTAGTTTCTAGTTATAGCTGTAGATCCATCAAGGGAATTGGTGTCCCTTAAGAAATGATATGTGTCCATGTTCAGTTACAGGGCAACGTACTTGGCACAACAAGGCAAGGTAACGAATGTGTTGTTATATTTATTTATGCACTGACAATTATGTGTTCATAGCAATATGATGTCACAATTTCTTGGCAAGGGAGACTTCCATGAAATCTTGAAGAAGGATCGGTTCGAGCTTTCACTTAGAAGCATTGGGAACCATGGGGTTGAGTCATGGTGTTTGTTGCTAGTTTTTTGCTTTTGATTCTTTATGATTTGTTTGCATTTGACTTGCGGTCTTGATTGTGTTTGGTGCATGGCCATGCCACTTTGTTTGTGTTGTCATATTGTTACTAGTTTTCATGTTTTTCTTCATGATTTCTTCTTGTTATTTCCTCTTATGTTTGAGAGTCTTGGCATTTGGTTGGGGAAAAAGGAAATTTAGTGGAGCTCAGGGAGAGATTTGTGGAACCCAACAGGTAATTTAAGACCTGGATGAAGCTAGTGCGTGAATAAAGGGAAATTGAGAGTATGATAGTAAGTTGAGTTGGTTGGGTCCATTGGTGTAAATGGAAAATGGAAAGACAGTAATGAGAAAGTTAACAAGAAAGGTAAAGTAAATGGATTTGAGGTGTTAGATGCCTTGGCTATGATGGGAATTGTTGTTCTCAATGTTCTGCATGTTGTGCACGAATAAAGGGAGTTATTGTAAACTAGGCCTTATGATATCTGGTAATTATGTTGTGATCGTGATTATTTTCATGTCCATATTTATATACATGTATGTATGTGTATAGTTGACTGATAGATCATCAGAGATCATGATTGTTTCATGCTAATGTTTATATACATATATGTATGTATGTCATTGTTTGACAGGGTTGTCAGGGATCATGATTGTTTTATACTAATGTTTATATGTATATACATGTCTTTATGTATGTTGTTATCTGACAGGGTCATTAGAGATCATGCTTGTGGAAGAATGATTTCCTATGTAGGTGAATGGCATAAAGTGGTTCCTGGTATTATGAGGAATCAAGTGGAAGAGTAACCCTAACAAGATCTATGAGGTTAGTACCATGTGGATATGAATTGATATTATGTGATTATACTATGCCTATGTTTATGTTATGGATAGGTAATGTTGAGGGATACATCAGTAGGATAAAGTAGTTGATCTGCGACATTTTGGAACAAGCATGAATAGTGGAAAGGCACTAAAAGAAAGGTTTCTTGGTAGATTCATTGTGTGATCTCTAAATGTGCAATACTATTGTTGTGTATATGTCATACATATTGTACCTGTGGTGTTGCGTACATGTGCAGGTATGGTGTGCATGTTGTATAGTGGTGCTATGTACATATGGTGTTGTGTACATGTTGTATAGTGGTTCTATGTACATATGGTGTTGTGTACATGTTGTATATGTGGTGCTATGTACATATGGTGTTGTGTACGTGTAGTATATATGGTGTTATGTACATATGGTGTTGTGTACATGTTGCATATGCGGTTTTGTGTACATGTTGCATATGCGGTGTTGTGTACTTGTGGGATATGCAGTGTTGTGTACACATGGTATGTTGGATATGCGGTGCCATGTACATGTTGCATATGTGGTGCTATGTACATATGGTACTTTGTGCATGTTGTATATGCAATTTTGTGTACGTATGGTGTTGTATGCATATTGTACATGTGGCGCTATGTACATGTGGTGTTGTGTGCATGTGGTGATGTGTGCATATGGTACTGTGTACATGTTGTACATGGGGTGTTGTGTGCAGGTGGTGTTGTGTACACGTTGTGCATGTGGTGTTGTGGGCATGTTGTGCTGTGTACACATTGTGCAAGTGGTGTTGTGTACATGGGGTGCTGTGTACATGTTGTGTAGGTGGTGTTGTGTACATATGGTGTTGTGTACACGTTGTGGTGGTGATGTGTACATATGGTGTTGTGTACATGTTGTACATGTGGTATTGTGTACATATCGTACACACTATGTTGTGCACTTGTGGTACTATGTATGTGCATTGTGTAGTTGTGGTATCGTGACATGTGTATTCATTGTGTTCTACCATGTGTATGTATATGTGTTGTGTTGTACATCGAGTGTAGGTGTATGTGTTGTGTTGTACACCGGGTGTAGGTGTATGTGTTGTGTTGTACACCAAGTGTAGGTGTATGTGTTGTGTTGTATGTTAGGTGTAGGTGTATGTGTTGTATGTCGAGTGTAGGTGCATGTATTGTATGGTGTTGTATGCCATGTGTGGTTGTATGTGTGTGGTGTACACTATGTGTATGTGTACATGATTGAGGAGAAGATAAGTATTGGGTGCTTGTCGGGTGTGGAAACTAATTCAATGTGTGTACATAAAGGACAAAGGGTAAAGGCAAAAGAAAATAACTGATTGAAGGATAAGTATCAACATTTATTTCAATTTTTATTATGCATGTGATCTGTGATTCCGATTCATGATTATTACATGTGCTCTATGACTCTAATTTGTGATGGTTACATGTGATCTATGATTTTTATTTATGATGGTTGTGTTTTGAGCTAATCGTAGGCTATATGTTTATACATGAGGATTTGATAAAAAAGCTAGTTTGAATTGTTTTGATAGGAAGTAAACATAATTACAAGTGAACCTTATCGACAAGCTACCAAAAAGGTAAGATTTGTGTTTATTTAAATTCATTTTGAATTTAATGGAAATTATGTGCTTGGTAGAGGAAAGCATGGAAAATTCTTGGTTTGGGTGGTTGAAACTCACTGCAAGCATTAGCAACAACAACAAAAGGAATTGGAAATGGCAACAGTATGTTGGTAAAGCACTTCAGGACCAGAGCTATTATGGGACATTGACACCTAATAGTGTCCATTGATTGACATGATCATGCTATGACTGGTATGATGGTTTTGAGGTAGGTATATGCCTTGGTTTTTAGACCTTCTGATGAGAGGAAACCTTGCCAAGGGAGGGGTCACTCGAGGGACTGTGTAGTAGAGAAGGGGATGCCTGTGGAACTTGGAAGGTATTTGAATGCATAGAATGGGATGATTGAATTTCCTGAGGGAACGTGTAGTAGAGAAGGGAAGGCTAGAGAATGAATTTGTTTTGGTCATTAGTATTTCTAGATGGAATTAGATGCACATTGGGAGAGTGCCCAGGAACAGTGAATCGATAATTGTTCAGTGAGAGGACAAGTGGTGCAGGATCATATGTTGGACATTTGATGCATGTTTGACTTTGGTAGTGAATTATGGATTTGTTGGGAAGGAGGTGAATCCTGGTACTACTTTTGAGGGTGGAGGTGTGAGCCTTTGGGTTCCCTTGTTGCTGATATGGTCACTGTATCTTTTTATTTACTAGCCAGAGTGAATATGCATATGTGTATATGTGTATATTATTTTAAATACAATATTGAGCTTCATTTATAGATATCCATGGATAGTATGGTTATTTCTTGGTTAAAGAAAATGTGTATGAGTTTATATGTGGTTGTTATTGTAAATATCATAATGAGCCGTGTCATAAAGCTCCAATAAGAGGTATGTTTATGATGTGTTCAACAAGATGTCATTAGAAATACTGCATCGAGCTATGTTATAAATCTCCATGGGAATTATTTTTGTTTTCAATGGTTTGTTAGTCATAGGTGTCATAGAAAATCGAGGCTGGTGTTCCCCAAGGGGGAGGGTTTTGTAACAACCCTGGTTGAATTTCCATGTAAAAAAAATTACAAGCCCAAGGTCATGGGACACATATTCCAAGTTGAATGGTGGGAAAAACATCTCAGTGGGTGTCATTTTGGGTTAATTAATGGATATGTATATTGGCAAAGGAAAAGAGACATTAATTGGAATTTATTTATGAAAATAAAGGAAAATAAGAATAAAGGAAGGTGAAGGGTCACAATTTTGCATGAGGAGGAAATCAAAGGAAAATTAGAGGAAAATGAAAGAAATAGAGGACTCAATGATAAAAAGGCTTCTAAGAATCAGTTCATGGCTTTTGAAAGTTCTATGACAGAACTCTCTCTCTATTATGTAATTATCTCATATTTAGAGTATTATTGGAGCATGCTTATGAGCACTAGTATTGCAGCAAGGATGCTAAAACTCCTGGGGCTACCAACTTTACTTCATCAACCCGAGGTTAGTGCAAAATTGGAGGTGACATTGCTTTATACATAAATAGATGTAATTGGTCTACTCTTTGTCACTGTTGAGCTGGGGCAACAGACCACTAGGGTTTCCCAAACCAACCTTTTATTGACTAGAAGAAGTTTGATTAACAACTTGGAGAGGGGAAATTTACCCTAATTGGGAGAAAAGAACTGTTGTCTATTGCAAGAAGGAAAGACTGAAAGAAATGCCTGCAAAATAACATGAAATCCTCTATCTACTTGCTAACATGCTTTGCTTGCAAAAGAACCCTACTTTAACACATGTGAGGTTTTAACTAATCTAAGCATGAAATCTTATCTAAAGAGTACTAATTGCTATGTACATGAATATATATTAAATAAGTTTTTTCCTTTTTATCTTTTTGGTTGAAAAATATAAATTCTAATCCTTCTTAGTTCTTTGGCAGGGGAGACAGGTATGGAGGAAGAGGAGTATAATGGTTCAGATGGCTTGGAGGGCAATTAGGGGCCTAATCTTGGCTTTGGTGATGATTTTTTTCAATTTAGGCTCAAAATAGGCTACTACAGGTTTTCCTACAGGATGTCTACAGGAAGTACTAGTTCACCTACAGGATCCCTTGTTTTATTATAGGAACATATCGAAAGCTTAGGGAATGGTCTAGAAGGTGGGATGGAGCTTGGAAAAGGTGAATAAGGAGGGATTAAGGCATGGGAGTGGTAGGAACTTACTTAGAACTCAAGCCAAATGTTTAAGATGGTTGGATTTGCTCAACGGAAATGGTAAGTTTTCCTCATAAGACAAGAATTTGAATTGAGACCTTAATGACTTTTGGAAATCATGGGTGGATATGGCTTGGATGAGGCTGATGAGATGAGGTCTCCTTGCAATTTAGAAACTCCTGCAACTTCAGACATCATTCTTGGCATTTATACATAAATTCATAAAAACAAGAACGGTTTATTCAAATAGAAGAAAATAGAGTTATTACCATTTACTTGCTAAGTTCATGTGTGGAAGTGCTTGAAACCAATATGAAAGTGAGATGAAATCAACGCAAAATCTAAGATATTAGAAATACCAATTGTAACTTATCCTATGAAACTAAAATATAGTGACCTAATTAGCAGGAAAACCTTAGATTACACAAAAAAAAGAATTCTATCTTTTTGGGTTGTATGGGAAGTGTTCCTCAATCCATTATCCCTGAAAGGGAGAACTGATGTGAAAACCACTTGTTGTCAACTTTTTTTGAATATGTTCTCATCACTACTATTCTACTATTATAACTATCCACAAATGGAAGCATACTAATTAAATCTACCAATACTTGCAAATTAACAACACCAAAATTAGTTTAGCAACTAAATATGAGTATAACCTAAGCATAACTATAAAACAACGGGAACCTCTACTGCTAGGGTTGGTCCCTAACCTAAGAGATTCATCCATCTGAGTCAACTCAGTGCTGGATCAAGGGAATGCTGCTCATTTTCATTAAAAAATAAAAATACATAAGAGTGCTTGGTTACAATCCTTCAACTCAAAAACTGCTTAGTTATCTTGAACAAAAAATCCCAATCCTAATGAGGCTCTAGGCCTCTTGATTTATATAAATGAAGTTACCAACAACTTCCTTAAATTTAGGGAGGTTTGGACCCAATCTCAAGATCAACTAGTCTTTAACTATCACTGGCTTGGCTGCCAATGAACATCATGACTCGGTTGCTTACAACTTCGAGCTGATGAGATTTGATTGAGGAATCTTTAAGTGAGTGAGGAGTTAAGGAGGGAGATCATGTCTCTTAGAATCCCTCTTGCTTGTCTCCATTCGAGTTCCTGCACTTTAATTAGCCAAAATTTTCTCTAAAACTTGGAATCAATGCACATTAGACCACTAGACATGACATCTCATCTTTACTCTCCTCATTAAGAAAAAAATAATTAAAAAATGTAAAGAATGATGAGAAAAGTTGATTTTAGTAAGTTGGAGGTGCATTAAGGTCCACATAATTTACCATTGATGAGCTTCATCATCACCCCCTACTAAAAATGTTTATCATCCTCTTAGCAACTCAATCTATGTCCATGTCTTTCATTGCTTTGGTGGCCTCCCTGACATTCTAGGCTTCTCTTGTAGTCTCCTCCTCTTGTGGATAAAACCCTGGATTCCTCTCTATCTCCTCCCACTTCTTTCATTCTTCTTCTTCCTTTCTCCCCTCTAAAATACCTAAAAGCAATGGTGGGTTTAGTTTCAATCAAATCTAGTTGAATTTGAGTTTTTGTAATGTTTTCTTATACACTGGGACTCTCTCTAGTGCATCCCTCATTCTATCAGGAGAATGATATTCTTTGATCTTTAGGCTGGAGGGTAAGGTGTTCCATCTCCTTTGGAAGGCTTTATGGCTCTCATCTCCTAGCAACCTTAGCATGTCTTCAAAATTAGTGACTTCTTGTTCTTGTACAACAAGGCATCGTGGTGCAAGCTTGGGATCATTTGCAATGAGGTTGTGAGTGCTGGTGATAGCCATTGGGTTAGACTGTTTTGCTCTGATGAAAAGGGGTTCTGCTTCTTCTCTTACCATAACCCTTTTCATTTCTATAGCTTTGGCTTCCTCATGACTCATCCAATATGCCAAGGCCATTAGTTGTAAGTCCCCTAGCTTTCGATTGGGGTCCCACCCATTTAAATCTGACATAGCTAAGTTGTGTAGGTAGAACTTAGATATCTTTGCTCTATCCTCCAGGGTGCTTTGATAAGAAAGGTCAATGAATTGCCTCCATGGATAAACTTTCCATAGTTGCCAATTGGCCTTCCTTTTCCTGTAGCTGCTTTCTTAGCCATGTGTTCTCAACCTCTAATTGAGAATCCATCATTGTTTCCCTGTCTCTTATATTACTTAATTATCTTCCCATTTCTTGTGGTTTCTCTTCCATGTGGCCTAAATCCTCCACCCCTTTTGATTTAGCAATTTTCATCCACCAATGTGTCCTTGCCCTCTCTTTTTCAAGTTCAAAGAATAGAGGAATGGAAATTTTTTGTGGTATCACCCTACCTCCTTCAATGAATCTGTAGTAGGAGTTGAGGTTTAGCTGTGGGCTAGGCTCCTTCAACTCCCGTGCCTCTTCCTCTATTTTTCTCTTGAGTAACTCCTGCCTCTTTACCTTCCCTTTTCCCTTGCAACCTTTCCTAATCTTTTTTATGTGTTTCCTGTAGCTTTGATAGGGTTTCCTGTAGGACTATTTCTGCTTCCTGTAGTTCTGACTATGTTTCCTGTAGGAGACCTTTCCCTTTTGTTGAGGCCGACCAGGTGACAGGTATCCTAACATAGGTGATTGGTGACTTAGGAGAAGCTTGTTTTGAGGATCCTTCTTCTTCCTTCTTCCCTAAGGACTACTTTCTCTTGTTTTGGTGAGTCCTCTATGACAATTAGAGTCTTGGTAGGGGTTTGAGGTCTCCCTTGTTTAATCCGGGTGCTCTACCTTGTCCTGAAGTAAAGTGGGGTTTGCCTCTATCTCTTTCCCTTTGGTTAAGCAGGTGTACTTAGGGCAGTGAGAGCAGTTGTTGCCTCCTTCTTGGTAGGATCTAGAGACACCCTTGGTGATTCTTCTTCTTCCCTGCTCTATTTTTCATAATTCTATTCATCCTTTTGTACTTCATCCTCTTTTCATCTTCTTCTTCATCCTCTTTTTATTCTTCTTTTTCAACCTTTGTTTCTTCCTCTTGTTCATCCTCTTTTTCTTCCTCTTTTTCTTCTTCTTCTTCTTCTTCTCCCTCACTAGAAGTAGGGCTTCTGTCATACTCAATGGCTTGAATTTCTCCTTCCTCTTGCATGTCTGCAAATCTTGTCCATGCAATAGGGATTCTTAAATTGTTTAGAGCATCTTCCAGGATGAGTTTGATCAACCCATGATATGCTAGCTGTTGATGTTTTTCTTCTTGTACCTTAATGCTCATGTCTATTTTTAATTGTAAAATAAAATAAGGTGCTAAGCCTATTATGAGGAGGTGTCTCCTCTCCAAATCTTAGTTCATGGAGGAGTCCAAGGTGATACCCATACACTACACTGTATCTACCTTCATAGGAAATATACTTGATGATGTGGTAACTTACTTCGTTCCAAGGATATGGAATTATTTCCCTTCTAACCTGATTTTTGTCTTCAATTGGTTCTTCTCCTTCCAAGAAAATACCCTTCTTTGCAAGAGTGATGTTAGTATTTTCCTCTTTTCTCCATTGCAACCCTAGGGGGAGTGTAGTTATCCTACTAATACTCTCAGGGGTAATTTCTACTGACAAACCCTTCACCACAGCAGTGGCACTAGATCTAGTGAGCAGCATGAGTGACATTGCAAATTGTCTAGCCACATCATCATCGTATCCTCTCAATAGCTCGAAGAACCCCATCAATTGATTCCTTGTAAAGATTTCTACCATAGGAGAATGTTGGTGTAGTCTGGATGTGTTGGTGCACTCCCTTTTGTTGAAAACTCTTGTCATATTTTCTGGCAATTCTTTTCTGAGTGACATTTGGGTGGCTATAGTTTAAGAAATTTTTTAGATGATGAGGTATCTTTCATTTACCTTCGCAAAAAAGAATTCTACCTTTATGTGTACTGCAAATACTCAAAAGAAATGAGGATTTTTTATTTTTTTTAAATGAGAAACGCAAAAGGTATGGCACCTACCTACCTTTTCTAAGCTCTGGTGATGAGAACTCTTGAATTGATTGCCCTCGGTGTCCACTTGCAACTCGGTGTGGTAATTCTCCCTGTATCTTGTAGTTTTCCTATAGTTCCCTACAGGTGCTCTTGTTTGTTGTAGGTGCTGACTGTTTCTTGTAGGTTGTCACTGCAGGGACGTCGAGAGTAACATTTTCCTTTGATGACTCCTTTAAGTTTCCTCTACCTTCATATTTTCGAAATAACTAATACTTTCCATGGGAGTCAATGATTATTTCGATTTTGTGGATGATTTCGGTGGATGACGTGTTCGCTGACCGAGTACAAATACCTCCTTTCAAACCGTTGGTCCCACTCCAAGTTCATCATATCACCTTTCCTCGTAATCATCTCCCACTTACATTCTCCGCAACTTAACCATTTTTTTAATTCATTCCCCCCTTTTTTTCGATGTGACCTTGCCACGTGTGGAGTTGACTAACCTTTTCTCTTCTGGTTATCTGACCGAGGGTGGCCAAGTTAACTGGCCACCTTCACTTATAAAATCAACTTCCTACATTATTCCTACAATTTAATCATATTCATACCTATGTGGGAGGATTGGTGAGATGACATACCTGTTGGTCCTTTGCTTTGCTGATGCATGTTGGAGAGTGGTGTCAATTCGTTGTTCTTTGACCTAGCTGCATATTCTTTAACTATGTTTTTTCTTCTTCTTCTTTTGTTGATGAGTTGTTCCTCTGATGATGTGCATGTGATGCATTCTGTTGCTGTTGAACTCTGGAGAAGCTTCCTCATTCCTGTAATCCTTGTGCTGAAGGTGGGTTGGAGTTGCTGTGGCCTTTTTTGTGGAATAGGTTGCTACAGGAATTCCTATAGGATGTCTTATAGCTGCCTTTTTCTTGAACATTTTCATATCTTCTCTGCTCTGAAGTTGAATGGGTATTGGAATGAGTGGAGGATGTGTTTATGGAGTGAAAGATGAGGTATGATGTTGTAGGCATGCCCCTTTTGATGTTTTTTTTCCTAACTTGAATTATTTATTTATTTTTATTTTTATTTTTATGGATACAAGGGTGACATGGTCATGAAGGGTGTTGGTTGAGGTGTGGTGAGATCAATGGTTGTTTTCATAACCCAAAACAAGTTTGTGTCACCATTTTTCCACTAGAATTATCTTCCTTTACTTTTTCAAGGCCTCCTGTAATACCTATAGGAAACTCCTGTAGTATTATAGGGAATCCTGTAGAAAACACAGAATTGATTGGAATTGTAATGGGAATCTGGAGTTGAGTATGGTTGGAAGAACATGGGGATTATGGAGGAGATGAGATGGATGAAGGAAAACATAGTTTGTGGTAAGGCATGTTGTCCTCTGTAGCCTGTGCTCATATTCTTCTTGCAAACCTGCAAAAACAGAATTGTTATTTTTTGCATGTTTTTTTTCTTTTATTTTTCATTACTTTTTTTTTGAAAAAGACAACTAGGCTGCCTCAAAGGAGGTTCTCATCCTTGTTTCCTGCCCTAGGTGCCTCAAAAGAGGTTTTCACCCAGAGATATTTTTTATTTTTTTTAATACTCTTTGTCTGCCTCAAGAGGTTTTCAACCCAAAAGTTGGACTCAAGTGCCTCATGGAGGTTTTCACCTAGTTCCTTTTTTTTTCTTTTCTTTTTTCTAAGAACTTGGTGAGGTGGAAGTTGGAGCTTCTTCAATCACCATCACTTCCTTGCTGATGCTACTGATGAATTCCTGCTTTGATAAGGGCTTTTTGTAGACCTTTAACCTATACCCATTGGCAAGCAAAGGGATTCCTTCTGCATTGATGGTTCTTATTTGAATAATGCCATTTTCATGGAACTTTTCTATCACATATGGTCCCAACCATATGGTCATTAACTTGCCTTTGAAATATTTATACCGAGATTCCTACAACAAGGCCCAGTCGCCTTCGTGAAAAAATTTGTCCTTGATATTTTTGTCATGCCAGATTTTCCTTTGTGCTTGAGTCACTTCTATGTGTAGGAGGGCCTACATCCTAAATTCATCTAACCGATTCAGTTGGAGCAATATTTCTTGTTGTGCCCTTGTGACATCTAGATCCAGTTTTGATGCCATCCTTAAGGTGTTGTATTCAAATTCAATGGACAACAGGGCTTTCTTCCCATAGGCCATCTCATAAGGAGTGAAGCTAGTGGTGGTATTCCAAGTAGTATTTTAGGCCCAGGTGGCCTCAACTAATTTGTCTACCCAATCCTTTTTGCTACTACTAATCACCTTAGTTAGAATGCTTTCCAGTGCTCTGTTGGCGACTTCGACTTGCCCATTAGCCTATGGGTGGTAAGGATTGGACTTTTTGTGCTTGATCTTATGCTAGCTTAATAATTTTTCAATCATGTGAGATTTGACTTGACTGCCTTGATCAGTGACCAACTCTCTGGGGTATCCAAACTTATAAAACACATTCTCCCTCAAGAATTCAACCACCTTTTCTTCTGTTGCTACCTTGATAGTTTTGGCTTTAGCCCATTTTGTTAAGTAGCAGGTGCACACAATGATGTACTTCTTACATTTGGATGGAGGGTCAATGGGCCCAATGAAATCCATGCCCCACTTGTCAAATGGCTTGAAAGTCACTTGAGTTTGCATACACATTTCATCCCTGGGGGTAGGCTTCCCCATCCTTTGGCACTGATCACACTAGCTGGTATACCTTTTTACATCTTGGTGGAGAGTGGGCCAGTAATAGCCACCTTGTAGGACCTTGAATGTTGTTCTTTTCGCTACAATGTGACCTCCACAAGGCCCATCATGATAGGCCAGAAGGATGCAAAAAATCGCCTCCTCCTTGACACATATTCTTAGAATGTGATCTCGAACTAGCTTGAAGAGATTGCCCCTAGTCCAGGTGAATGGGAAGTTTTTTCTTATGTTTCTGCTCTTTTCCTTAGAGGACAAATTTGGAGGGAACTGTGTAGATACCAAGTAATTTTCTATTTCAGCAAACCATGGAGAGAGAAATGAAATGGTGAATAAATGTTCATCTGGTAGCTGATCATCAACCATTCCTTCCTCCCCTGTAGGCAAAGTCAATCTGGATAAAAAATATGCAACTACATTCTCTTTGTGAGGCTTATTAATAGTAGTTAGATCAAATTGTTGTAATAAAATTAACCATCTAATAATCTAGGAATTTACATCAGGTTTGTTCATCAAATATCTAATTGTAGCATGGTCGGTATGTACAAGTGTTTGGTAACCAGTAATGTAATGCCTAATTTTATCCAATGAATGGGATAACAACTAGGATCTCTTTTTTAGTTACTATGTAGTTTAACTCGACTTTCAACAGATTCTTGTTGATGAAGTAAATGACATAAGGTAGCTTTTCATCTATCTTTCCTAGAGCTGCTCCTAGAGCTTTGTGGGAGGCATCGGAATGAATTTGAAAAGGAAGAGCCCAATTTGGGCCTTGCAGAATAGGTGCAGTAGTCAACTTGCCCTTCAGGGTCTCGAGGACCTCTTGGCAACTTTCTGACCATAAAAATTTGGAGTCTTTAGCCAATAATCCAAATAAGGGATAAGCTAACTTGCTGAAATATTTTATAAATCTCCTATAGTATCTGACTAACCCTAAGAAAATTTTGACATACCTCTACTTCTATGGACTAGAAACCCTTTTGATGATGGTTATCTTATTTGGGTCTACTTGCAGTCCTTCCTGGGATATTAAGTGACCTAGAACGGTCCCTGCAGTCATTAAGAATTCACAATTTTCAGGACTAAGGGATAAGTTCATTTCAATGCATTTTTTAAACACATTTCCCAGGTTAGAGAGAGCCTCCTAGAAATCACACCCATAGGGTGTGAAATCGTCCATATAAATTTCTATTGCATTGCATAGACCGAAAGGAAGGACTCTATAAGCAAATGTACCCCAAGGACAGGTGAAGGTGGTTTATCGTAGTCCTTTGGGATGATCTGGATTTTATTGTACTCACTGGATCCATCCAAGAAAGGGAAGAACTTCTTTCGCAACAGACCATCTAACACTTGGTCAATGAAAGGCAGAGGAAAATCATCCTTCTTTGTGGCTTTGTTTAGCTCTCGGTAATCCACACAGATTCTCCACTTTCCATTTTTCTTTGGAACCAGCACCAGAGGAGACACCCACTCACTTTCCGAGATAGGGTAAACGAATCTTGCATCCAACAACTTCTGCAATTCTTCTCTGACTATATCCTTGAGGGTTGGATTCATTCTCCTCTGGGGTATGTTCACTGGCTTGTAACATTCCTTGATGTAAATGTGGTGAGTACACATGGAAGGGTGCACTCCCTTCATTTCTTTGTAATTCCAAGCAAAGTCATCAAAATTCTCTCTTAGCATGTTACATAAATCCTCTTCTTGGTGTACAAAGAGATAGGGGTTTATTTTCAATGCTCTTTCAGGGCCGAATTCTATTGTCTTGACACGAGTAGGGTTTGAGTCAGCTAAGCATAGATCTATCTGATGGTTATCCTTGGCTTCCTTCACTACTTCCTCCAGAGACGTGGTGTTGGGAGTTTAGTTTTGGAGGATGTGTTCAATCATGTCGTCTTGATCAAGTTGTCCTCTTCCTATGGTAGTTTCTAGGGTATAGATTTGGGAGGAGTAGACTTCATCTCCTTCATCATATTCTAGCTGTAGAGGTAAGACATGTCCTAGGGATGGCTGAGCAGGAGCGTACAAGATCAATTGTTTGGACAGATGACCATTTTTAATGGTGATTTTTCCATCCCTTCAGCTTATGTAGGTATTGGCAGTGGCCAACCAAGGCCTCCCAAGGATGAGAGGATAACCATTGAATTTGGTCTTAGGCTAGAGAACTAATAAGTCAGGAGGGTATGCCTAGGAATCAATGGAGACCATCACATCCTCAACAATCCCCTCAGGAGCTACTATGGATCTGTTTGCAAGCTGCAAGACTGTCATGGTCTTCCTTAATGATCCATGGAGATTCAGCTTGAGCATAATGTCCTTAGTCATCACATTGATGGCAGCCCCAAGATCAATCAAGGTATGGGTAACAATGGTGCCATTGATGTGTAAATCTACTACAAGACTCCTCGAATCTAGATACTTTGGGAAACTTACCCGCCCCAACATTAAGTCAGACAGTTGTCCAATGACATTAATAGTAGGGGTGTCTTTCTTTTGCCTTCATGGATGTTTGAAACACTTCTCTTTGATAAAATTGTTATAGATGGGGACGTCTTTGATCACTTGGAGAAGTGGGATTTTGACACACAAATTTTTCAAATCATCCAGAAGTCCAATCTCTTCTAGAGTGTGCTAGACTAGATGGGTTAACCTTCCAGGAAAGCGGGGTGGATTCATTCTAGGCACACTTTCCTCTCTTTTCTCCTCACTCTCCGTAGGTGGAGATGGAGGTTGGTTATCTAGGAGAACTCTCCCAAACATAAGGTTAATTTCATGAATTTCCACAACATAGGCATGGTAGGATGTTTCTCCACTATAGACCTATTGTGGTTGTCTATTGTTTAGGTTTACGTTTGGTTGGGCAGGAATCTGAGGTTGTTTAGGTGGATCAGGGTGTAGGAGTTGTGGTTGAGATGGAGGTGAAGGAAATAAAGCTGGAGCTTGGTTGTATGGGGGCATCCACCCCTGGGGTGGTGCATTCCACTGAGGTTGTGGAGGAGTATATGTCTGAAATGGTTGGTTGGCTGATTGGGAATGGTATTGAGGTGCGAAAGACCAGGGAGAAGGTGTAGGCTAGGAAGGATGAGCTGGAGGGCACCAAGGGGGAATTGATGTGTTTTGGTTAGGGTTGTAATATGAATAGGATGACCCTTTCATGCCCTATTGGTATGGTCGAGGTCCATGAGGCCTCCTATGATTTATGTAGCAGAGTTGCTCAGTCACCCCTTGTTACGAAACCAACTCAAAAAAAGATAGAAAAGATAGATCAATGCCTTAGAATTCAGCCTCTTCGAGGGGG
>APFE031627311.1:178396-288511 GCA_000404065.3 Pinus taeda | reverse complement strand
AATTAGGTTCCTTATGAAAGATGGAACCACTAAAGCATCAAAACTTAAATAAAATCCTGTCTTACATAATAATCTAAATTTTCCTATGCTTTCCACTTCTACTTTATTGCCATTTCCTATGTAAACGTAGCGCTCTGCCTCACTTGGCTTGCGATGGCTTAGGGCAACCCTGTATCGACATACTGATGTTTGTCGTTGCACCTGAATCTATCCACCAGGTATATCTAGATACAGAACTTAAATTAACTTCAGAACAAACTAAAGCAAGAGGTTTGAAATTGTTCCCCATGAGGGGCTTGATCTGACTTAGACTTGACATTATGTTTAGATCTGAAAAATTCAAGAACAAGGAAATATTTTAGATATGATGCATCACGATTTGATCCTTAATCATAATTCTAAAATCTATCTAAAGGCATGTGTAAAATTATTTGCTCCATTAAAACTTTAGCCAAAACACCATTCAATAATGAAACACCTTTGGGTGCAATCATTACCTTCAGGCGCTTTGGTGTAGTGAATAAAGTACAACCATGCAACCTTTTTTCAATCTACCTTTGGGTCAGAATAACATATCCATGAACTAACGACCATCGCTACTCCATGTGTGTTGCAACTAATTTTCATACACTACCCTTATGCACCAAACAACTTAGCAGGCACCAACCCTCCTCTGGGAAAGCTAACACCCACGTCCATTGCCAGCACGTCAATTCAGCTTGTCATGAGTCACCCTTGCAATCGTCTTACAGAGAGCGGTTCGTTTGCGAACATCAATGCTTGACTCATGCGAAAAACAACACATGTATACTTTAAAAACGCCTTTAGTTAGATTCCAAAATTAGTAAAACTTTAGCAATTTCTACAATCATTACCTTTTAGAAATGCTTCAATAATTTATTGATATAATACTAAATAATTTATTTATGGTTGCCATGATTAGCATCATTGTGATAAAATCTGAATTTAGTATTATATCAATAATTAACGTTAATACAAATTTTATGCCATAATTTGCATTATTGTGATAACCAACGTAGACCAATAAAAGGATTATTAAATTATTCTTCCCAGCTTCACACAGAAACACTTTATATACAAAAATATAATAATAAATACTAAATTGCAATGATGTCGTTAAATGATTTATTTTTATATAAAAAGTATAATTTATAATTCAATATTGATCAGAAATAATCCATTGACCAACGGAAAATTAGATTATTCGTTTCATTATGGCAGTTTATGGGCTGGATACGTGCATTATCTCCATGGATATGCATGTTTTTTTCCTGGATTTGTTATTTATCACGTGGGCTATGTGATAAATAACAGCCCAACATGCCGATTACCACTGTTGATGCGGGAGTTTACTCTGAAAAATGCGAACTATCATCAATTTATATATACGTTAACACTAGAAACGCGGATTATCACCGCCGACTATGCCGATTACCGCTGTTGATTCGCGGCTTATATTCAATTGATATGCGCATTATCACTAAATAGGCTAATAACCAGCGTATCAAGTGCTAACTGACATATCCAATGGTTGTACCTCGCGTATCCTTGACAGATCATGTCATAACTACTCCGATACGCTGGTGATCATTTGTGGCTCCTTCCATAAATGCAGACCATGGAAACACTTCAAATGGCATTCAATCAATGGTTTTCGAGAGCTTTTGAAATATACAGAAAATGACAGAACCGATGCAGCTCATTCTCGTCCCGTATTTAAGATCTTATAGGGCGTATAATAAGCATGAAAAACAGAGAAATCAGGGAAGGTAACCAACCAACAAAAAAAAGGATAAGGGATCTAGAATCATGTCCATATAATTCATGATAGACCTGAGTAAAAAAAAACTCCGCTAAGACCCACAAACAACACATGGCTCTCAGGGAAATTTAGATTTGAAAATATATCTTTTTTAAGATGCATATAATGTTGCTACAGCTCATTGTTAATTTCCCCCGCACACCAATGAGACCAACACAATTCTTGCTTTAAATATCTCCATATCTTCCTTATTGGTTGATCAGTTTCTCCAATTATTAAATATTTTACTTTTGTTAAAAGGATTAAATTTCGTACACTAGCACACAATTTTTCTTCGTTTCACACTCACTTGAGTCGATTCTGAATCATAAATTTCAAGTTTCGTGATTTTCAGGTGGGAACATGGTCCATTACATTTAGATAAATTGAATTTGCGAGCTGTTCACTTTACTGATTTTGGTCAATATGATGTATTACAAGATCTGCATATGGTACCAGCGGATTTCGTCCACACTTTATAAATACCAACAATGTTTCTTTCCTTCAATAATCATAGCAACATCGTCGGATCTTGTAAATACACACTTAACTTTAAATACATAACATATTAATGGAAGATTTAAATCTGAATGAAAAATCATAACCCTTAACCATAAACCTATATTGGATTCGTCTTACCAACACTCCCCAAAAGCCGAAACCATTCTAAATTAATTTTAGCAGTGTGAGTGATCTTCAAGTTTCCAGTAAAATAATATTAAATCAGATCAGCTCGAACATGTGCTCATCCAATATTAATAAAAATATGCGCATATACTATACTATACCAAAATTATCACATTTGGAGACGTACGTAAATGTATTCAGATCTGATTTAAAAGAAGGTTCCATACAGAGCGTAAAATACCAGCGCAGCTTGAGTTGAGTTGAGTTGTTGGCTCTTGAATCCTTCCAAGAGCTTGCAATCCTTTTCTCTGGCTATCCTTGATAGAGTATCAAGTCTTCAATGGAGCAGACTATTTTCTCGAGTTGATTGCAAGCCTTGGAGACTCAGCCCTTTTATAGCAATCCCAATCCTATGGCAGCCGAAATTTGGTTGTCAATTGACAGCTAAATTTCAGCCCCAATCTTAGGGCAGCCGAAATTTGGCTGTCAATTGACAGCTAAATTTCAGCCCCAATCCTAGGGCAGCCGATATTTGGCTGTCCATAATTTATTACTGCTATTATTTCAATCAATTATAATCGGTCCATTAACAATTATAATTGATTAACATTATTCTATATGTATTTGTATCCAAATCCTTATTTAAATACGTTTAATGCCATAACATAATTAATCACATTATTTGGCATATTTAATCATTACATAAACGTAATCTTGCTGACAGTATTTGATATCATAATCATAATGCACGCATGTCCAACCTAATTATTGTAATTAGACGTCTCTAAATCCAACATACCATAGTAAGCAAATTTGGCTCATCGATGAAAATAACTGAAAAATCCGTTATTCCTTTAGGATTGAGCCGAAATATGGGTAAAATTTGATTAGTCCAAAGTATCTCAAGAATTTGCAGGTAGTAGGTGGAGGACGGACCTCAATGAACACATACATTGGTTTTAAAAAAATTTATCTTTTTGGTTTTAAAAATTTTTCATTTTATTTATTTAAGAGAATACTAAATTTAAAAGTAAAATAAATAGTTATAATTTTTATAATAATTTTAAAGTATTATTTCTTTAAATGGTTTCTGCTTTTATTTGGCTAAAAATTCATATTTCTTAGATGCAAGGAAAAATGATAATGGCCCAATGTCTAGAGACATCTCACAAAAGTGAAAGCCTTCCCCTTATAGACTACGAATGAGTAGTTCAAATCATAGTTTTCCTTCTTTAACTATGATGAATCATCTAACATTTGTATGATTGTCCTCATTTTTACTTTGATAACTAAATTATAATATTTTTTCACTTGTAAAAAAATTATTTTTAAAATAATTTCTATTATCTCTTATATTAATTATGTTTATTTATTTGTTTTCAAAATTTTAATTTCATTAAATTATTAATTATAAAAAACACTAAATTTTACAAATATTTAAACTATCTATCATCATTAATATGTTTCTCTAAATACATTTCAGAGAGAACAGATATCTTCAGTCTTTCTCTCACTCCCTTTCTATTAATGTTTATGTCAAATACCCCTCCTTCCCCACTACCTACGCATTGTGCTCCTCCTTTCCACTACCAGTGCTCCTCCTTTCCACTACCCAACCCTTTTTAGGTTGAAGTGTGGAACTGTGTGTATAATATGGTGGGTCAAGGTGTGTTTATGATAGGGTAACATGCAAATGTATGTTCATTTGATGATTACAATTATAGAGTACGAATATTTATTTTTAATATTCTCTTTATAGATTGTTGGATTCAAGTTACTTATTTCATATGTTAGGATTCTAAAAGCATTGTAATTTTTTTTAGTGATGTTTGAACTTAACTACTTAATAATATATAAATGTATATTTAATTGATAAAATTTGACAATAAGGAAAAATATAATATTAAATAAAAGTATGAGTAAATTTAAAAAAAAAACATATATAATAGCTATTAGATAGATAAACATATTTATGAAATGTTATGTAATTTAATTAATTTGAATAAAATAAAGGAATTAAATTGAATGGATATTAAAGTTTGAAAAATGTTCCCAGCTATTAATGAATTGAATACTAGTGCTCTCAAGATTACTAATTCAAATGAAAATTATGTGGTGTTTGCACATATATTTAAAGAGAGATTTTGTGGATTCTTTATTTAGAATAGATATATGATTTTTTATGAATTTATAATTAAGTAGTTACATGTAATGAACCAACATCTTTTCTAGAAAAAATCAACAATTCTAATTTAATAATCCTATCAGCGTTTTTTTGTAACTTTTGGAACAATTGCTAATATATATATTAAAGAGGAGCTTGCATGCGCAGTCTGTTTGTGCGAATTTGAGGAGAACGAGAAGGCGAGACAACTCCCTAAATGCCACCACAGCTTCCACATCGATTGCATCGACATGTGGCTCCACTCACACTCGACTTATCCACTGTGTCGAACCAGTGCCCTGACCGACACAGCCGCTGATTCTGTCGTGGTTCTAGAGGCAACGAGGACACAACGTCGGCGGCGCGGCTCTGAAACAAATCATTAGGTGTTTTTGCCCACCGTTTCAAATAGAAATGCATCGATTTCCATGGAATCCGACCTCTTCCCTTCGTGCAGACATGAAGACGTTCTGCAGTCTCCAACTTATCTCACCCACATGCTTTTCCGGGGAACCCAAAACAAGGTTTCTTCCATGTCGAACTTCGTGGTCTTCGACCAAGGGGTGACATCGACTTCTCATAAAACCCTCGACAAAATCATCATTGATATACACCGAAGAATGGCTAGTTTTTCTTCTCCCAGGCTACGATGCCCAACAAATGTTTTCGCCAAACTGGCAATTGCTTAAATCCCCCAGCATTCGGCTCCATTCATTCAAAAGTCTCTTGAGCAAAGGTAAGAAGGTCATTCCACCGAGTCCATATGATGGTAGAAATATTCACATTGAGCAAGGGGATTCATTCGAGAGCCTAGGAGAGTTGAAAGCTAGGGTTTATTGGTTTCTACTTCAATGAAGATTACCATAAGGAATTGTGTAAATATGCTACCCATCACTGATATTACAACCAATATGGATGGTGGAACACAATGGTTGTATTCTATATAAAATGAGGGGTATTTCTTATCTTTATGTCTAGTTGTCTCACAAGGTGATTCTGTGTACACCAAATAGCCCTCCATGTCATGACCTAATTTGGGTCGGCTCTTGTTGCTGATTGATTAGACTCTTTTCTTTGGAATGAGGACCCAACAACACCCTGGGGCCTTGGAAGGGTCTTGAGGCTTTCCACTTTGAAGCCCAAACCCGTTGCAGAGAGTGGGTACTATGGTGGGTACTTGGTTCCTCTTCATTCTTTTCATTATTGAAATTAATAATCAACATTGCTACTTGATGTGTTTTGTATGTACTATTTCAAAATGAAGCATTACATAGCATTGAACAAAGCTATCAAACATACCTAGGATATGCAAAATCTTTCCGGAAAACAGAATATATGCTCATGCTTATAACAATGGCTTATGAGTAAGTACATGAAATTGCGGGATGCATAAATGTGTAGTTTGGGCGTCTGGTATTTTTTTCCTATATGTCATCTAGATTGATTTCTTTGCATTTTATGTTGTATATGTATTTCATGTTATTACAGGTTGTTACCACCATAGTGGGAAGGGACAAAGCTCTATTCCTGCACTTCCTACCTTGTAACAATCTTCACAAGTAAGCGATAATGATGTTTTTGTTTATTGCTAGAAATTTGCAATTGTGGAGGTCAAATATATTCATTCATAACATTTTATTATAAGTTGTGTACACAGTATTGGGAAGGGACAAAGCTCTATTCCTACACTTCCTACCTCTGGAAAATCTTTACAAGTGATAATGATGTTTTGGTCTAGTGCTTGAAATTTGCAACAGTGGAGGTCAAACATATTCAATCATGACATTTTATTGTGGGTTGTGTATGCCATATGAAGGGACACAACTCTATTTCTAATTTCCCACCTCTGAACAATTTTTACAAATCATTATGGTGTTTTGGTCTAGTGCTTGAAATTAGGTTCACAACTCTATTTCTACACTTCCCACCTTTGAACAATATTTAAAAGTCATAATGGTGTTTTGGTCTAGTTCTTGAAATTTGAAACTATGGAGGTCAAACATATTCATTCATAACTTTTGAGATTTTAATATATGCTACTTTTAACAACTTTCTTGATGGGATGAATTTCATTAGCTATGATGTCTTTGTCTTGTCAAAATTTTAAAACATAGTAATGATCTTTAACGAGGTTGACACTCTTCTGTAAGTAACTAGCCACAATGCATGGCCGCCACAATAGCAATTAATTATAGATGCTCAACAATATTGTCACAACATCTCAAGCTACAACCTTTTCTTTGAATGAAAGCATCATGAACATAAGCTTTAAGGGCTAGACCAGTGAGAACATTTTTTCTCGCAACATATCATAGGGGATTGGAATTTCAAAGGAGACCCACCCTTCAAATATGATTGTTTTCACTCCTGCCCACCTATTTTCACAGGTTTAACAAAAAATATTGATGGTTTTACAAAATTTTTAATTGTATTCTATGGGTAAATCACCCTATGACGGGAATTTTTCCCTTCAAATTCCATCCCTTCACACCGTTATGTCCCAAACAAGAATTGTCACATCATTCAATCAAAAAACTAAAAGTCCAGACCGCTTACAGTGAGGAAAGGGAGCACTCTTTGCAATCTATAGATTTGACTGGAGTAAAACCTCAAGGAAGCATTGCATAAAAGGATCATTCTTTATAGAAGTCTACGGGTCCCCAGATCTACAAATCCATATTGTCACTAGAACTCCCTATAGGTTTGTCCAAAAGAGGACTAAACGATTTTCAAATATGTCAAAAATATGCATTCTATCACAAAAATAAAGAGTCAATAGGTCCACAACCTTCCCAAGCCCTCCCGAGGTATTCAACATTCATATATGAGGCATCTTTAGAAGAAGACTACATTCTACAAACTTTTAAAGCTGAAACCTGCACAACATCAACTAATATAGGTTCACTTATATTAAGATCTAAGTAGTATTTCTTGCACAACAACGACTGACCCCAATGTTGCACCTAAAGTAGATATAGCTATGGTTTCCTCCACGTAATGAACATGCGAAGTGACACTTGAAACTACGGAACTGCATCTACAAACCATGACATGATAACTACTATCAATCCATTCACAATATCCTCCCCAACTATGTATTGTTGTAGACTCCCAAGCATGTCCAAACAAAAGATTGAATATTTCTGCCAGGAATAACCAGTATGTTGGGCTCTCTCATAAGAACAACATATTTCAAAAACGATGACCACAAGTCCACATCCTTTTACATAGTTTCGAAAAAAAAGAATATTACTTTCTTCCCCATATTAAAATAACAGTGTAACTCTAGCAAAGGCTATCATAGGTGTTTCATAGCATTAAACATCACAAATAGATTCCATCAGCAAACCAAAGTTCTTCAAACCGTATTCCTTTGATCAAGCCCTGCATTTAATTGGGGATAGACAAGATGATACAAAATGTTATAACTTATGAACAATCGACACAATCAACTTCACTTGCTTATAAATAGGTTGTAATATCAAATTGTTCATCCTGAATCTAGCAATCATCCAAATTTAACCACAAACATTGAATTCCCAAATGTTTACAAGGTGTGGATACCTTTATCTGTAGACAATTTCATTAGACTTTAGAGCCATAAGCTAATTATTAATCCTTAGCCCCAACACCATCTTAAACCTAATGTCATGTGAATTATTCATATACAACAACCTAGCCACCATACAAGAAGCCAACGACCAACCCCACACACAAAACTATGACATTGGATTGTAACATCAAAATAACCCAACCTCTTATCAATAATAAGATGGATCAAGATTATCTATTTTTGACCTCTAACAGATCATTTGAAACCAAAGGAAACTATTTGGATGTGACAGATATATTGAAATATGAGTTCAAATTTATCTTGATTTTTATCAATAAAAAGATGGATCAAGATTCTTTATTTTTTATCTCTAACATAAAAATTTGAAACTAAATGAAACTATTGGATGTGACAGACATATTGAAATATGAGTTGAAATTTCTCTTGAGAAACATTAGTATTACGCGCTAAACAAACATCTAAATTTCCTGAGTAACCTTCATATAATCATCTACAATATAATCAATAAGAACATCCATTTCTAGTTATACTTGATAGCATATGGATAACTAATCACAATAGAGGATATCTAGATTCCAAACCATATTTGCATAAAATATAGTTGATCAATTTTCTATTTTTTTGAAAAACCCTTTCAAGTTTGTGTTACTAGAATGAACATAAATATATTAATATTATAATCAGTAAATAATAGTCATAATAAATAAAAAACACCTCAACGAAAATGAGAGGTCCATCCTTGAGGATTTCTTTGGCTTCATAAACGCCTATTTTCTTAACCTTTACAGTTAAATTGGTGTTGAGGCAGCGAAAGCCAGTTTGACAACAAACATAAATGCCTCCCTCCATTTATTAGGGAGAATGGCGCATTTGCTTGGCCACCATGCCATTGACTTAATGGTAACATGGTACATAACCTAAAATTTTGGGATCCATTGCAAATTATACTCTCTCAGGGATTGTTTTCATGACATATGTGCTCTGAGCTCATGGATAAACTTATTGAGAATGGACTTACCTGCTGACCTCTTCCTAATTGCTCGTCACCCTAAGAGTGACAAAACCCTGGCTGTAGTTAAAGACAAATTGAGGAATGAAGCACACTTGAAAAATGCCTCCTCTTCAATATGATTGTGCTTCATGAACACAACCCTACCACATTTATGAATATGCATCCAAAGCAGAAGGAGAGGTAAAGGATTGCAACTGGCAAAAGTAACATGAATAAATAAAACCCAAAATTGACTCAATCCTCTTCAACAGAACTCATGCTTCCCCCTCAGACCAAAGTTGAAGAAGAAGGCAAGTTAAGGGCAAGCAAAGGAGAGGGTAAATGTTTAAGGTAGATATTTTATATGAGCATATGGTTTGTCATGGTGAAAGGAAGGTTCAGGCATGAGGCATGTGCACCTCATGCGAGGACGCACATTTCCTAACGTGTTGTTTTCTATATAAATATTAAATTTCAAGCACATTTTGAAAATAAAGTTTTTCTTTAATTTATTCAAAAGAAAAATGTGAAATATCAATTTTCCCAAAAATACTAGTGTAGTTTTTTTATCATAATAAAATAACAATAATGAGGGAACCTATGGAAACACGAATCACTAATAATTGTCTTCTGCCTTTCAAAACATTATCTCCTCATGCGAGGACCCACGTTTCATATATATAATTTCAAACACATTTTGAAAATAAAGTTTTTCTTTAATTTATTCAAAAGCAAGATGTGAAATATGAATTTTCCCGAGTAGTTTTTCTTTATCATAATAAACTAACAATAATGAGGGACCATGGAAACACGACCCATTAAAATTGTTTCTACCTTTTAAACATTATCTCCTCATGCGAAGACCACGTTCTACCGTGTGTTTTATATATATAGTATATATTATATATAATTATTAAATTTCAAACACATTTTGAAAATAAAGCTTTTCTTTAATTTTTTCATAAGCAAAATGTGAAATATCAATTTTCCCAAAAATACTAGAGTAGTTTTACTTTTATCAAAATAAATAACAATAATGAGAGAACCTATGGAAACACAAATCACTAACAATTGTCTTCTGCCTTTCAAAACATTATATGAAAATAAGATAGGTTAATTACCATGGAAAGCTAGAAAATAAAACTACAAGCTACAGTGGTCTTCTTCCTTTCAAAACATTATCTCAAAATAAGATAGGTTAATTACCAAGAAAAACTAGAAAATAAAATGATAAGTTACAAGGGCGGCATGCACATAACATTTTGGTGAGCATTAAGATATAAATATAAAGTGAGGTTTGAAGTATGAAATTTATGTATTTATTTGATTGGAAAAATGTTTATATTGATTGAGAAAAAAATAAATTTCAAATATATTGTAAATTATAAATACATTAACCATATTTATAAAAGAAATTATTTTTTTATTTAATTTATGTAAGTAATCATTTTTATTTATTTTTGTTATTATTAAAAACGTTAAAACTAATTTTATGTAAACATTGGGATACAAATTGGGAAGTTCCAATCAATAATGGACTCATGCATTCGTTAGTAAATTATCGAATTTTTATTGTTGCTTTTGTTTATTTTCTACTAAAAAAAAAAACTAAAAACTAATATGAGGTAAACATTGGAATACAAATTCATAAGTGCTAACAAAAAATGTACTAACACCAAGTTATTAATGTGCATATATAGGAATATCTTTAAAAAAAATCTCTACAAGATAATGACGCCTCATAATTGACTTTTTGTAGTAGCAAGTGAATAGAAATACAACCAAGTTATGAATGTGCATATATAGGAATATCTTTAAAAAAAATCTCTATAAGATAATGACACCCCATAATTGACTTTTTGTAGTAGCAAGTGAATAGAAATACAACATTAATATTTTCACATTGTTTTGTTGTTGTTTCTTTTTATGTAATATTATTTGTATATGCTTACAAGGGTTCAAAATTCAAGTGGTTAGTGTCTTTCACAAGTCTTTTTTAGCTTGTAGTAGAAAGGTATACAAATTTAAAAATAAAAAAATCAATTTTGAATTGAAAATTATTTGGGTTTTCTTTTTTCTCCATTGAAATATAGATAAATTTTTTATAATATGTTCTACTTGTCTTTATAAAATGGGGAAGGGGATAGAAGAAAGTGGACTCTTATTTTTTTTGGGATTTATTTTTGTTTCCCCAGGGGATTTTGGAGTGGCGTGAAAGACATACCAGAGAGTACTTAAAGAAACAACTATTTATTTGATTTATTGGAGAGAGCTAAATCTAGATGTAACCTTGACACACTACAACTAGTTGGACTTGGGCTCAGAGAACTAGGGAACCTGTGGAAGTTCCTTGGGCTAGGAAGTCATTCTTACTTGGATGTGAGGTGAATTTAATGTGACAGCCCCAACAAGAACATCCCAACTGATCCACCAAATAAGGTATTCTTCATTTTATTATTTTATTTATGTAAAATGGTTACCATGACATGTATAATATGTTACAACTCTCAATCAAAATTTACGTACATGCTATTAATGTCTTATAAACATGAAATTTTGTATGTTCTAAAATGTTTATAAAATTTATTTGAATGAATGTAGTAATAGTTAGATAGAACCACTATCAACATGTCTTTGCACCTTTTTGATCCAAATGCTAGTTAATATTGCTATTATATATTAACAATATATGTTTATATAAATATTTATATTGTTAATCAACATGTTTTGGATTTGGATTTCGTATTGTCTCTTAAATACAAAGCAAATGAAACATTCTGATTCATTGTACACTACACATGCCATACCCTATACTATTACCTACACCGCATTTATTAAAATCCATCGTGGGAAGGTTCTCGAACCAGATGTGCCTGCTCTTTAGCGTTCCACCCATCCCTCCCCCCACATTCACCATCCACCTGTCTAGGCCTCCATCCAACGATCTCCACTGCACCACGGCGGTTGACGAACCCACTAACTTCCGACCTCCCAATTGTATTTTTCTATTCACAACATTTGCTCAGCTGACGAGAGCACAAAATCTAGGTGACTGGCGAGGTTTCCTTCATGCAACTGATCAATGCATATGCACTGCGACAACCCAGACAAGGCAGTTTCCATGAGAGCAACAGGGGTTTTGGGCTAAAATATCGAAAAGAGCAAGGGTTCTCCGTAGAATTTTCGACTGTACACAACCAGGTAAACTGTGGCTTATTTTGAGTTTTCCCCAACTCTTTGTTCCCACATTTTTATCTTCGTCTGAATCCTTTTTCTCACTACTAACGTGCTTCCCCAATTTTTTCCCATGCAAAGAAGTTATGGCACAAGCGGCGCAACCCCATAAAGGTCTCCACTGCTAGCAACACATGCACTATTTACCGTGCCTTTTCTCCACTGCTTCCAATCGCTTTGAAGGCCTCACGCCCCTAAGCTTTCTAGGTCACACACTCGCTCTTCGAATGTTATGTCCATGCTTTATTACCAGGGGTTTGCTGGTTAGGGTTTTCAGGCCACAAATTTCAGCCTCGACCCAACCCTCCTAGGGTTTTCATGCTTAGGGTTAGGGTTAGGTGGTCCCCTGTAGAGGGGGATTTCGTAACCAAACATTTTATTTTCAATGTCTTCTTTCTTGTTCAAGGCCACCGACCATATTTCATTAAGGGAATTTTGAGGTCTAAAATGGGCCTCCTCATAAAAATGTACGACCAAAATAAATTTTATGAAAATCAATAGGATTTAAGACGATGAACTCAACCATGGGGGATGATTCATCATTTTTGGAGTAAAAAGGTAAAAAAGTAATAATAAAACTATTTTTTCAACTTATGTTCAACTTATTTCCTTAAAGTTTTATTCAAATTTCGAGTGAGAGTACTTCGTTGGAAGGAGCTAATTCCAACAACCCACATTCAGAATTCAACAGAGCTTTAAATATAGGTTCTAGAGATCTTTGACAAATGAACAAGCTTCCTGAAGAAGCCACCGCCCCAATTAATCTCCAGAACCTTCTCTATGTTGTATAAATATCTGATCAATCAGCGAATGGATGCAAGTTTTCTGTGTTCAGTGTTTAAGTGTTTGAGTCTCTTCTATGCTCTTTGATATGGTATCAGAGCTCTGTGTGAGGCTCGGTGGTGTGTGCAATAATCCCACTCTCCGTGTGTTTGAGGTGAGTGATCATAGTGAGTGAAATATCGTTGTGTGTTGCAGAGGAGTCGAGCAAAGGAGCTGTGAGCTGTGATGAGTGTTGAGTTTGTTTGTCGCTGCAAATGGTGAGGCGGTAGCGCTACTGTGAACTTGCAGTCTGCCTGGTGAGGTCTGTTTGTATGTAAGAGCAGTGTTTTGTAAACTGTGAGGATGAAGGCGCGCCCCTTTTCAAAGCCTTGTGGAGTTGTTGCTTACCTAGAGGGCTACACGAGGGAAATCTGCCTCTACGTACTAGAGTCGTGGTCAACCTGCGTGCTAGTCGTGCGTGCACTAGCGAGGAACCTGCCTTCGTCGTTACTGAAAACCCTGTGTTGTTTTTATCTGAGAACAAAAAGGGCTTGGAGATGAAGGGATTGGAGTCTGAGTTTTCATCAGGTTTGTTTTTGTAAAGATTAAGGAATTAGTCCTTTTTTCCAAGTGGGTGCTGCCACATAAAAGCTGGAACTTCTTACAAGTTGGTATTTATATAATTTGATGTAAGTTGTGAGTTTTGTTTTTATTGTGGCGTAGAGACATATACTGCATTGAGTGCTGCTAAAAAAAAATTTGGATAGAATAGTTATGTTATTTGTGCTTTTTCTTTGAAGATTGGTATTCGAGGTTTCTCCATGATGTAGCTAGCTTTTGCATTACTGAGATTTTAGAATGCAAGCAAGATATATGGTTGTCTCTGGTTTTGACTTTTTTAACAAATTACTGAAATTTCAGAACTCAAGCAAGATGTATGGTTCCCTCAGGTTGTTATTATTGAGTAAGGAAATATTGAAGTTGTGAAAAAAAAAGGAAAGGATTTTTTCTTTTCTTTTCTTTTGGTTTGGTGATTGGAGAATTTTTTTTTTTCATCATGGAAAATTTGTTGCCTAATACTTATTTGAATGAATCCACCAAACTTGATGGAGAAAATTATGTGAATTGGATATTCAAGTTAATGACTATTTTAGAAGGTAATAATTTGTGGTCCATTGTGAGTGGGGATGAGCCCAAACCCATTGTTGCAGGTTCTATTCCAGATTGGGAGAGAAGGGAGACAAAAGCAAAGGTGTTGTTGCGTATGTCCGTAAAGGACAACATTATTCCTCACATCAGAGATTGCAAGACATCAAAAGAAACATGGGATACATTGAAGGGTTTGTATGAAACAACAAATACAAATTGGATCTTGTTTTTGATAGTCTTTTATCTCTAAAAATGGAAGCAAATGAAAATATAAACAATTTCATATCTCGTGTCAAAGATTTAAGTGATAAGTTAGGAGATATTGATGAAAAGGTGTCTAGTACTGACTTAGTCACCATCACATTAAATGACTTAGTGCAAGATTATCAAATTTTTGTTTCAAGTCTTGCAGCTAGAAAGAAACCCCCTACATTTGATGAATTGATAGGAATTCTTCTACAAGAGGAGGAGATGATGAAGAGCTTTAATTTGGGCTCTAGCAGTTCAGATTTGGCATTGGTGGCTAAGGGCAAATATCCATACAAAGGCAAGCCATGGGACAAGAACAAAGGAGGCAAGTTTCAAGCAAAACAAAAAGGTATGACACAGTCTAAATTTCCAATCCATAAGAGAAATGATGAGTGTTATTATTGTGGCAAACCTAGGCATCATTCTAAAGATTGTTATAAAAGGAAATATAATGAGTCTAGGCAAAGAAACAAAAGGCATAATGGAAATTTTGTGGACAAGGATACCTCAATCAATGATGGATTTAAAAGTCTTAATTTATTTGTTTCTAATGCTGCATTGTCTGTGGAAAATGATGATAAGAATGCTTGGTTCATTGATTCTGGTGCATCACTCCATATGTCTTATAATAAGGAGTGGTTTGATGAATATTATGAAAACATTGATGGAACATATGTTTGTCTAGGAGATAACAGATCACTTAAAGTTCAAGGTTATGGAGTAATAGGTGTGAATTTTCTTAATGGACAAGAGAAACAGATCCATAATGTGATGTATGTTCCTGATATCAAAAAGAATTTAATTTCTGTTTCTACTATTATTGACCAAGATTTGAAGGTGGAATTTGTTAAATCATAGTGTGTAGTAAAAGACATTCAAGATCAGTACAAGGTTATTCCCACAGGAACCAGAGTTGGAGGCTTGTATAAGTTGGATGTGACCAGGAAAAGTCATCAAGCGTTGGCATCTACAACAATATCAACAGTAGAATTATGGCATCAAAGGTATGGACATCTAAATCACAAAGATTTAATGCTACTTAAAAAGAACACAATGGTTGAAGGTCTTCCTATCTTGAAGAATGATCATGTTGAATGTGAAGCATGTGTACTTGGCAAGCAACATAGGGAGGAATTTCCTATACATAAAAAAAAGGCAAAGGGAAATACTTGAACTAATTCATACTGATGTATGTGGACCTATGCAAACTATATCTATTGGTGGAGCATGGTATTTTCTTATTTTTGTGGATGATAGATCTAGGCATACATGGGTTTATTTCATAAGAAAGAAGAGTGATGTTTTTGAGTACTTTAAAGAATTTAAGAGTATGGTGGAAAAACAAACTGGTAATTACATCAAAATTTTGAGATCTGATTAGGGGGGAAAATTCAAATCAAGATAATTTAATCAATATTGTAAAAGCAATGGGATTCTGCAACAATTTACAGTGCCACATACACCTTAGCAAAATGGAGTTGCTAAGAGGAAAAATAGAACACTAATTGAATGTGCACGTAGTATGCTTCAAGGTAAATATATCTCTAATGTTTTTTGGGCTGAAGCCATTAATACTGTTGTTTATTTGAAAAATAGGAGTCCAACCAAAATTTTAGAGCTTAAAACACCTTTTGAAGCATTTTATGGGTACAAACCAAAAGTGAGTCATTTAAGAGTTTTTGGTTGCAAGGCATTTGCTCATATTCCAAAAGATGAAAGAAGAAAACTTGATGCAAAGTCAATTAAGTGCATATTTATTGGTTATTGTGATAAACATAAAGCATACAAGTTGTTTGATCCTAGTACTCATAGACTGCTTGCAAGTAGGGATGTGGTGTTTCATGAGAATGCAAATGAAGGTGATAAAATAAATAATACTAGTATATGGCATGATATTGATGATCATGTCAAATTAGACACATGTGTTGAACAAAAATTGGAACAAGCACAGGAACAGGTACAAGTTCAAGAACAAGTAGCATCAAGCAGTCATGACACTCCAAAGAGAGGAGAGGGGACTCTGCAAAGCCGAAAGGAAGATGAAAGTAGTAAAACTCCAAGTAGGTCATCACGTCAAAGTCAGGTACTTGTAAGGTATAAAGATTATGCATTAATGTCTCTTGTTATGAATGTTGTAAAACCTTCAAGCTATGAGGAAGTTAAAGAATATGAAGAATGGAGAGATGCAATGAATGAAGAATATAACTCTATAATGAAGAATGACACATGGGAATTAACAGAATTGCCTAAAAACAAAGCTCCCATAGGATGCAAATGGCTTTATAAATCTAAATTTAATGCTGATGGAAGTGTTGATAAACATAAAGCTAGATTGGTTGCAAAAGGATATTCACAAAAGGAGGGAATTGATTATGAAGATAATTTTGCACCTGTAGCTAAGTTGAACACAATTAGAATCATGCTTGCATTAGCTACAAAATATAATTGGAAAATGCATCAGTTAGATGTCAAATCTGCATTTTTGAATGGTGAGTTAAAAGAAGAAGTTTATTTAGTTCAGCCTGAAGGGTTTGTAAAACAGGGACAGGAGCATCTGGTTTGCAGGTTAAAGAAAGCTTTATATGGCTTGAAACAAACACCAAGATCATGGTATGTGAAAATTGATTCTTTCTCTTATGAGAAGCAAAAATGATCCTAACTTGTACATCAAGGAAGATGAAGGCAAGAATGTTGCTTTAATATCTATATATGTTGATGATCTTATCAGAATAGGAAATGCATGCAAGTTGATTGAAGAAATTAAAAATCAGTTGTCACATGTATTTGAGATGAAGGATCTTGGTGAATTGCATTATTGTTTAGGTCTTGAAGTTTGGAGGGAACATAGTAAGACACTAATCACACAAATCAAATATACAAGGGAAATCCTTAAAAGATTCAATATGATTGAATGCAAAGCAACATCTACTCCTTTAGAACAGAATGTCAAATTGTGCAGTGATGATGGAACTAAAGAGGTGAATGGAACTATGTACTGTCAGCTGGTGGGAATTCTGAACTATCTCACCACTACCACGCCAGATATAGCATATTCTATCAGCATACTTAGTCAGTTCATGGCTAAGTTTTGTGAAAGCCACTGGAAAGCAGCAAAGAAAGTCTTTCGATATTAGAAAGGAACACTTAATTTTGGTATTATGTATACTGATGAATTTGATGTTGAATTGGCAGGTTATTCTGATTTTGACTGGGCTGGAAATATAGATGATATGAAATCTACTACTGGATATGTGTTCAATATTGGTTCAGGACCAATATCATGGAGCAGTAAAAAACAACCAACTATTTCATTGTCATCCACTGAAGCTAAGTATAAAGCATTATGCAGTGCTACCTGTGAAGCAATATGGCTTAGGAGGATACTTGAAGATGTTGGAGAAACACAACCAACACCTACAGTGATCAGATGTGACAATCAAAGCACTATCAAATTGGCAAACAATCCTATATATCATGCAAGGACAAAACACATTGACACACGACATCATTTTGTAAGAGAAAAATTGCAATCAAAAGAAATTGATTTATCATATTGTAATACAATGAAAATGTGGCTGACATATTCACCAAGCCTCTTGGAAAGACTAAATTTGAAATGTGTAGAAATAAGTTGTGCATTGTAGAAAATCCAAATTATGTTGTAAGCCTAGCTGAGACTTAGACCAGCAGACATATCAATTAAGAATATGTTTGTTATATAGTTGGAATTAAGGGGGAGTGTTGGAAGCAGCTAATTCCAACTACCCACATTCAGAATTCAATAGAGCTTTAAATACAGGTTCTAAAGATCTTTGACAAATGAACAAGCTTCCCGAAGAAGCCACCGCCCCAATTAATCTCTAGAACCTTATCTATGTTGTATAAATATCTGATCAATCAACGAATGAATGCAAGATTTCTGTGTTCAATGTTTAAGTGTTTGAGTCTCTGCTATGCTCTCTGATATACTCGTTGGATGCAAAATATGCAAAATTTAATTCCTCATCCAAGGAGTACCTATGTTGACTTTCGATGGACCTCGCTACACGAAAAATGAGAAATACATGAAAAAACATGATTGCAATCACATTTTTCAGTATTTTTCATTTTTCATGTAGTAGGGTCTATTGAAAATATGCAACATGAGTACTCTTTGGATGAGGAATCAAATTTTGCATCCAACAAGTGTTTCAGCTAAACATTTGAGTAAACCCATAGGGAGATACCTTGAAAATACGAGTTGAAAAATAGTTTTTTTCCTTTTTCTTTTTCTTTTTTCCCTCTAAAATTTGATAATGTGATTTAATCTTATTTTATTATTTCCATTATTATTTTATAATTTCTTTAAGCTCATTTTAGACGTCAAAATTCCCCTAATAACCTCTACATCTTCATACTCTCAAAGAAATTATTTGATGATAGTTATAGTCTTTTTCTATGATTTTCACATTGGTTTTGTAGCTTGTTGTTGAAGGCCACTGCCCATTTTTCTCTATCATTTTCATGCCAATTCAGCGGAAAAGTTTTTTGGTAGTCATGTGTAACTTTTTTTTTTAATGTATAAATTTACTCTATATTTTCTTTCCTTGTTAAAAGAAAAAGGGTGGGAAATGTTCTTCCATTTAAAAAAATCAAGAGGCCATATATCTATGTTTGCATACTTCTGTTCTGTGAAAAAAACGAGCGAATATTATTTTTTTCTAACGACACTTAATGTGTTAATACCTTCAAAAAAAAATTGTTGTATTGCCCTTCATTTTTTTTTTTCTGTTCCTGTCGTAGTAATTTTCATTTTACCGCTGCATGCCTCTCTTTTTAAAACCAATTTTCTAATTTCCCAACAAATCGAACTATTTTTTCTAACTAATTTTAATTCATGTTTTTTCACCTTTAATTCCTGCTATCCGCCGAAAATTTCTCTTGCGAGATGCATTTTCGATTTGGGGTTATATTGATTATATTTTTCATTCCACTTTTCTATTATATACTAATTATTAATATTAATTTAATTAATTTCTACATATTTTTACTTTATCTGTTATCAATTCGACATTTCAGGAGCCCCGAGATAGACTTCTAAATCTTAAATAATCTTGGAACCAATTACTTATATAAATTGAGTCAATCAACTTATGTTATTTACTCCACATATAATATGACAACACAAAATTATTGTTTTAGTGTTCTTAACTAATACAGTGAATGCCATTTATGCCTATCTCTTCGACTCTCAAAACCTCTTAAAATTCTTGATTCATGGGATGTAATTACTCGTAAAATCACATTTATTTTTTCGATTTTCTCTCTCTTCCCCACTTAAACCCAATCAATATAGTTTATTTCAATATTCTATTTATATATTGTTCGCTATGTTTTCAACATTCCCCAATTTCTGTCTTTTACTTACAGCCTCCAATAGCCTATGTAAACGTTTCTAATTTACATTATTTTTCAGGTAAACGAAAACCAAAACAGGTAAATCCATATTATAAAGTAGATATTTTATTTATATTTCGATTATATGATTGAATTTTTTTATCCATGTCAATTTTAATAAAAAATATCCAAATTTATAGGATCTTGATTTAGAATCGAGTTTGATACAAAAATATTTCACCTGTTCGAAAATGTCAGGAGCTCTTATCGGGAACAACATACTACAAGTAGTTGGTAGATGAAAATAGACAATCGTTTTACCCTGCCAATTGTAACATGCCATCGTCTAGCCACAATCCCAAGTCAACTATGGTAATAATTGTTTTGGTATAATGTAATTTCAACAAACCAATTGCATTGTGCTTATTAATATCATTGATGTGCGAATGTTGATAAATATTGTTTAAAATTAAGATTCTAGTGATGATGAGAAACCCACCTACCATCTTCTAGTGCACCTCATTAGAATGTCAAGTCGAGAGAAAGTTACATTAAGAGCAAGAATCAGAGATGAAGAATACAAAGAATGATTGAATCAACCACCTATTCAATTCCCACTATGTCCAGATTCACCAATTAGGAATGACTACAACAATAGTAGTTCTTCATCACAAGTTGACAATGGTGGCAATAAAAAAGAGGTTGGTATGGATGATTATTTACGGGATACGCCTTCCATGGAGGAAATGTTGTTATATGCATTCCATAATGATGAGCTAGGGGATGATGCTCATACCATTGATACCTTTTTCGAAAGCCTAAAATCTGCTTCCACCACCCCTCCCTTTGGACCTAACATCCAATCAAACTCTACCCAGCTCGGGACAATGATGTTATTGCACAACTTGATAGCAAATTTTGGCATGTTGAATACATGATTCTCAACAATATTGAGGTAATTGACCATGATCAAGTCCCTTATATTTTAAGAAATCTTGTCATAGAATCAACATTAAAAATGGTCAAATTTATGAACGTTAAATATTGGCATTGTATATTTATATTTCCCACCAACTGCAGGTTATTCAAAGATAACATTATTCTGAGTGATAATGTCTTTCCCAGTAGCTGTGAAGATGAAAAATAGTTATTGAAAATGTTGGGTTTTTAGTACATCCCATATCATGCATGTCTGAATGATTATATTTTATATAGAGGAGAATATGCATACAAAGAGATATGTTCGAAATGTGGGCATGACAGGTACCATAAATAAAATGGTAAATCACGTGGTCTTCATAAAATATTGAGGCACATGCCTATAATCCCAAGGATTCAAAGGCTCTTTCATTGCAAAGAATTAAATATGTTGCAGAGATGGCATGCCTCACATAGAAGTGAGTCAGAAGTTATGTGAATCCCAACATACTCAATAACCATGAAACATATAGAGGATACATTGCCTGAAAAATTCACGGATGAAGTAAAAAGTCTACAACTCAGCATATCCATGGATGGCGTCAACCCATATTCCCTTCGAAACACCAACTATTGTGTTTTGCTTGTAGTAGTGATCAATAACAATATCCCCCCATGGTTGTCCATGAAGAATGAACATCTTATATTGGCTCTCATAGTCCTTGGTAGAAGAAAAGTGAAGAATATGGATGTCTAGGTACAACCATTGGTAGATGAATTGAAGGAATTATGGGAAGGGATACATATATATGATGTATCAAGACCCATCGCAACAGAGAGGAGTTTTATGTTGTATGGCACATGTGCTTACACCACACATGATTATCTAGGCTTAGGAGTTTTCTCTGTTAAATTACATGTTTATTGATTTTTTTATATACATAACAATATTGTTTCACATATTAGTTTAATTTTTTGCCATTGTTTTGATCTTCATGATCGCTAATGTGCCTTGTATACAATAATTTCGCAGGTCTTGTAACAAAAGAGTTTCATGGATGTAAATGTTGTGGAACTTCTCTGAAGGCTAGGTGGTCTAACCACCTATGAAAGCCAGTGTATGACTGCTCCAGGGTATTCCTTCCAGAAGGAAACCCTTACAGAAAAACAACATTCGCTTTCAATGGTAAGCCAAAGAGAACCCAAATGCCCACAATAATGACACCAGTTGAATGACTTAGAGCATAAGAGAGAGAGAAGAAGGAGATGAAAAAAATGTTTGATTCAAATGGGGAGCCTATGTTTGATGAACCAATTTTTTTTTACTCCTATTTTGAGAAATTTCCCATTAAGATGAAAAGGAAATTTGTCTTTTATGAGCTCCAATATTGGCAGCATATTAAGATTTCAAAATTACTAGATTCCATGCATATTCAAAAATGTTTCATCTTATTTATAGAGGTACTTATCATCGAAAGAAAATGACACATTGACTGTTAGGAGAGATCTCATGTCTTCAAAAACTAAAAAGAAACATTGGCCAAAACAAGAAAGTAGAGGAGAGGTTGGTCCCTATTGGTCTTTCAAAAAAGGTGATGTCCCATGGATTTTACAAACAAAAGAGGAGGAAATGGGAAAGTGACAGGAAATAATTCAAATGGTTGAATGGTACAAGTGTGCCTTATCTTGATCATTTAAAGTAAAATTTGCCAATGACATGCCCCAACAGTTGGGTTATTGACCATGTCAGAGAGAAATACAATGCATTTGATTGTTACTCATGTGTTGAAGAGAATGCGCTAAACATAGGGATTGGGTACGACAACTCGGTAATAATCTATTTATGTACATTTTAAACTTTATAATGCACCTTTGAATTGTAACATCTATATTTTATGTTTTAATTATGTTCGAGTTATTATACACATGACACTGTGATTTTATCTTTTTTTTTTTTATAGGCGCATTAGTTCCCATCTATGTGGGTATATGGACATCATTTTCGCATGGAGGATATTGATGATGGATGCATGACACAATACTGTGGAGTGGAAGTTGAGTTCTACCAATCTAGTTGTGCTAGCCACCGTGATCAAAACCTGATATAGGCGATGTTAGGTTACATAAAAAAAGATACAAGAGATCATGAAGTGGACTTCTCTTCATTCCAATGTGTTATTTTTAGGTGCAAGTAGTGGGATGCCTTTGATCAGAATAATGTAAAGGAAGATCATGATATTGGGTTGATATTTATCAACTCTAGAAAGATGTGGCATGAAGCTAAGGAAATTTATGTTTTCCCCAAACACTGCAACCAAGTGAATTTTTACCTAGATGTGTTGGATAGGGATTGGTGGTTTGTATTAAGACTCGACCCTAGATCAAAACATATTTTTGAAAACAACAATATTATCATGCCAAGTGAGGAAGATAATCAGGGTGATGACAACAAAGAGTGATATGCACTTGTGTTATTTCATCATTTATGCTATTGTTGTATGTTTTTTTTCTTTATTTTGCTAATTATATTGTTTTTTACTTATCTAATTCTTGGAATTTTATATAATTGGTAGGGTTCACAAACATTTTATTTTATTTTTATTTTTTTCCAGTGGAAACATTTTTACACTTAAAACTAAGCATTTCCAATTGTGTAATTTATAAGTTAAAAATTAAAATTTTAACATATTTGTTTAATTCTAAGTTTGTGACAAGTTCAATTTGGATTTTGTGATAATTTGGTTTCCAACTTAGTTGTTTGTTAGTTTACATACTTTTATCGTTGCTTTTGGAAATATTTAAATTTTACCCCCCAATGTTGACTAAAACCACAATTAATGAAGTAATAAAAAAAATTGATAGCAATCAACTTAATAATGACAAAAACAACAAATGTAAGAATATTTGCATCCAAAAAAATTTAGGGCCAATAGAATGCTTATGATTGGAGATCATATCTTTTTTATAATAACAATTTTTAGGGTAGAAAAGTCTATTAAAAAAGAGTAAATAGTACAACAGAAAATAACATTTATTCATATGTAATTGTTTTTTGAAAATAATTTAGTTAGAATGAATATGTATGAACCATCTATACCAATAGAAAAATATTTTATTGTAATTTTATAATTATAGTTTCAACCTTTATTAAACTTTGTAATTTATAAAAAAATTGCATTTTTTATTTCACAGTAAGTCTTTTTGCATGTAATTTCATATATAAAATTTTGATATAAGTTCACTAATATATAATATATAATAAATATATATTATTTCATAAATTAAACATCATGATAATAATCATCTAACAAACATAAACTTAAGCTAAAATACACATTCAAATTCACTAACATTATCTAATTATATGCATCTCTAGCACATTTAAATGTCACTAGCAAGCACACAAATCTAATAGTTTAATTGGGCATCATCATCGTGATCACATCTAACAATATCCCATGCTAATAGATTTCATCTTAATTATATTATTTTTTATTCGTCTTGTTAGCATTTTATATAATTGGTAAGATATTAAATTTAAATTTAAATTGGTAAGAGTTGTTATAAATATTAAATTTAAATTACTTGAAACTCATAACTTTAGTGATAATTAAATTTTATTAAAATAGAAGTTTTAAGTATATTAAATCTAAATTAATTATAAAAAATTATGACTTAAGTTTTTTTAATTTCAAACAATAGATTGAATTTTATAAATAAATTTAAAAATTATTTTTATATTTTTAAAATAAATTTTATGACCATAGTTTTTTTGTATTTATTATTTAGAAATTATAAATTAATAAATAATTAATTAAATTAAATTGAAAATCATATTTTAATAAATTAAATTATAAATATATTATGATGTTCATTCATAACATTTTATTTAAAAACTTAATTTATTTAATTTATAAAATCAAATTAGTTGAATGTTATTTTAAATCTTATTATCTTATACAATTTTTTTTTTTTAATTATAGTGATTTTTTTGATCAATCACTTATAATTTTTATTTATTGTGAATATTTTGAATTTTTTGTTTAATGGGTACATGTTGCAATATATGTTGTGGAAATTAATTGCAAAGATTAATTAGATATTGTCTAACTCTTGTATTATAAGTCACAACTTTCTGATTTCTAGAAAGGTAGTTTTGTTTAGAGGTTTGTCGAATTTAATTGTGTGTAAAATCGATTTTGTTTTGTAGTGACTATTTTTTAGACATGTTTTATAAATATTGTTGTTGTTGTTTTTTTTTTAGGCAGAGTCTATGTTGCTCGCAACCCTTGTTTAAATAAGAATTTACTTAGGATGAATATGTATGAATTATCTATGTAATAAAAAAATGTTTATGGTAATTTTACAATTATAGTTTTGACCATATTAAACTTTGTAATTCATAAAAAGACCTTTGCATTTTTTATTTAAAGTAAGTTGTTTTGCATTTAATTTCATATATAAAATTTTGATAGAAGTTTACCAATACATAATCTATAATAAATATCATTTGATAAAAATAAACATGATGATGATAACCATCTAACAAACATAAACATCATCTTATATACACATTCAGATTCTCTAACATCATCTAATTATATACACCTCTAACATGTATAAATGTCATTAAAGCTAGCACACAAATTTAATAATCTAACATGGCATCATCATCATGATCACATCTAATAGAACACAAGCACTGCCTATCATCATCACCACACACATCCTCAAATATACATCTCATATTGTCAAATAAATGTTATAACATACAAGTCTATCTGCAAGCACATTAAATGAACATATCTAACATGACCTCACAACATACACATCAACAACAACATATAAATTAAGTACATCAACATGAACAAAAAAATTGATATATATATATATATATAAACAAGTCAAATAACTGCTATAAAATATCTTATATAACAATAGTAGTTGTAGCCTGGTCTGTAGCAAAATACGATGGATGGTCAACTACCTGATCAGGAGTCGAACTATGAGGTGGAGGAGGAGGTGGTTGGTCTCCTCTTTGAGGAGAAACACGAGGCAATGGATGATCGTGAGGTGAATGAGGAGGGCTAGGTGGCCAAGTACTACTAGACAGATCATCGACACCCTGATCATCATCTTATGCATGGCCATCTCGAGGAGGTGGAGTACTACCACAAGGGTCACCATCCTTATTATCATGATCTGATGGGGTAGTAATGGGTGTAGACTCTATATATGTTGCATGGTAGCAATCCCTCCTCAATGCTAGTATAAACCTACTAGCTCTGACGATATGATAGATAAGACTCATCATATTGTGCAACAAGTCCATCCAAAGCTCCAGGAGCCTAAGATCTTCCTTGATGTCTCAAGCTATCACAGGGTAGACTCTCACCTCAACCAAAATTTTAGAGATTCATTCTCCCAAATCAATTTTGAATCCAATATTAGGCCTATAGCGTGACCGCATGCTCACGTGTATCCAATGAATATGTTTGGCCTCACCCTCCATGGCCTCATCCATCTCCGCATCTCCATTTGGCGGTGTAGGAGGCATGTCCCCAACATATGTGCCAATGTCTACAAAATATATAATAGTGCACAAAAATAATTAGATAATTTCATTAAACAATTTAATAAGACAAGTTAAAGAACATGCTAGAATAAATTTTATTTTAATTAATTAAGACAATAAAATGAAACTAGATTAATTTATAGAAAACAGTAATATTACCTCTAACATCTATTGGCTCATCTTGTGTGAAGAGGATGTTGGGACACTGTTGCCAATCCATCTCTGTGTAAGGACATGGCACCAAGACGAACATGTGGTCGGCCTCACTGGCCAGTAGCTTCAGTTCCTCGATGAAAATGATGGTTGGATACTCGGGTTGGCCCCTCTTAGACTTCATCTCACCCCACATGTGCATCTACACCTCAATCATTAGCATAGGAGGGTGAGAGTCAAAAGTAGGCCTCGTCTCTGGAAACCTATAAAAAAATAAACAAAATTTTTTTGAAGCAAAATGGAAGTTTGCCCTCTCATGTATCATAGCATGACATCTATCCAAATCTATACAAAATTTCCACAAAAAATGGCAGACCATCTGATACATCATGGCCTTCACACCAAAGAATTAATATAAAACAAAAGAGAGAAAATAATGCACTTCCCATCACTAGTATAGTTTGAAATGGTACTTAATAATAGTGAAAGACGCATAACCTCATGTGCACCAAAAGAAGCGATCCGTAGTTGTCCAACAGACACCTAAAAATATGTTGGAGAAAATACATGATCCCCAACATATCTCTAAGAGTAGACAAGCTAACTCTCTGTTGCAATACCATGGGGGACATCAGGGAAATGGGTAAAATCCCCCCCTCTCCTGAATAGGCAAGTGATAAAATAAATCTCCTCCTTAGTGGGCTAAAACTAATGATAAGGACCGACACATAAAGCTTGTCAGTGGAAATCCCATCGACGGAACCGTTGTGCCAACAACCTAGAGTGCCCCTTTAGGGATGTAGCCTCCTCATAGTACTTAAGGAGGCCTACATTCCTCAACAGGTCTTGGGTCACTATGGTAAGAGGGTGAGTGTACAAATCCCTCTTCCTCCCTCGTGCCTCCCACCCTCATACCATATTGTACTAGTCAAGTCTCTACTCTTCCTGTTGTTGCTCTTCTCTCTTCGTACCTCTCTACATGATTGACATATAAAATACATCATCCTGATATATAAATTTTTTTTATTAAATGAAAATTGTGTTTATAAATATGGACATATAACTTTCAATTAAAAAAAATAAACCTCGGTGCGCCAAAAAAAATGGAATGCACCGAAAATGGTGCACACTTAGACTTGATGCACTGCCTTCGATTCATATACATATATATCATTAGTTATTTTTGTTTTTCAGTGCAGTGTGTCAACATAATGTTTCACACCAGTGCATTAATTTTACGTCGACACACTGCACCAGAATGCTCAAGTTTAAATATTGGGTAGTGCGTTGAGAAAAAATAAATGTATTGGGAAGTTAACTTTAACATAAATGTCACTGTAAAAATTATAATTTTTAAAGTGGTGTGTTGTCGAATTTAATGGCTTGATGCATTTCAATTTACTCAACACATTGAACCAATAATAGTGCATTAACGTTACACATTGATTTGCGGTGTACCCTATAAATTTATAGGGTGCACCGTGAATGGTGCTAGACGAACATTTTGAATGCACCGCAAAGAAAAAAAATAATGCATTTTAACTTAATTTTCAATTCTGCTTTGTTAAAATCAATTTAGGGGGAAACATAGACATTACTTGGTCATTTTCGCATCGGGGAGGCATGGTTTCCAGTAAACAAAAAACAAATTAAGTTTCTCATTCAGTTTTCAATATTGGGTGATGCGTTGGGAAAAAATAAACTCACCGGGAAGTTAATTTTACAGACACGTTGTCGTAAAAATTATAATTTTTAAAGTGGTGTGTCGTGAAATTTAACGGCCTAGTGCATTGCAATTTACCCAACGCACCGAACCACTAACGATGTGTTAACATTACACATTGATTTGTGGTGCACCCTGTAAATTTACAGGGTGCACCATGAATGGTGCGAACCAAACGTTTCAAATGCACCACGAAGACAAAAAAAACAATTAAAAAAAAATGCTTTTTTAAACTTAATTTTCAATTCTACTTCGCTAAAAAATTAAGTTAGGGAGAAACATAGACATTACCTGTACATTTTCTCGTTGAGGAGACATGGTTTCCAAGTAAATGAAAGAAACAAATTTCACCACCATTTAACAAAATTTGAAAGACACACAGTGAACGAATGGAAGGATGGCAAGCAAGGGAAGAACTAATAGCAGGGTGCTTCACAAAGACAAAGGTTGCACATGTTCCTAAGAGCTCTGTAACAATGAAAATGGTAAAATGAATTTTACAACCGTGATATTTTTTTTATTTAAGCATGTTCTGATGTGCTCAAGTAACCGCATAGGGCTAGATTATTTACGAAGCACACCACTATTTTTTAAATTAAAAACCTACCATGATGCACCATGTTATGTATGCACTAGGGCGTTTCAAAATAGGAATAACATTGGTGCTTCGTGGGAGTATAGCACCGAAATGGTGAAAATTAATTTTACGACTGACATTTTTTAAATTAAACCTTTGTCCAGTGCTATCGAGCAATATATGTACTAGTGCTTTGGTTTCACTTAGTGCACCACTATTTTTAAATTAAAAACTCTACAATGGTGCACTATGTTGTATATGCACCAGGGCTTTCCTAAAATGTTAAAGCATCAAGGCTTCGTGGGAGTATAGAACCATAATGGTGAAAATGAATTTTACGACCGACATTTTTTTAAATTTTCACCAGTCTAGTGCTATCAAGTAGTATACGCATCAATGCTTCAAAGTTACTAAGTGCACCATTATATTTTATTTAAGAAAAAACACCAGTGTCTATTAAGCATGAGGACGTACAATTCTATTTATCGCACTGATGCTTATTATATGAGTATTGCTATTTTTTAAATTAAAAACCTTGCCTCGGTGCACCATGTTTTATGCACCGGGGCATTCGTAGAATGGGAAAGCACTGGTGCTTTATGTGAGCATAGCACCGAAATGGTGAAAATGAATTTTACAACCAACAAATTTTTAAATTTCACCCTTGTCCGGTGCTATCTGCCCAATTTAACTATTTGATTTCTATTTTTTAATTTTGAAAATATAGTTTACTATAAAATTATGTATTTTAATATAATTTTAATATATATAAAATATTTAGCATCTTTGAAAACACACAAATTATACCCAATTACAATTTAGACAATTTCCTCGCAAATTTAAAAATAAAATTCATTGAAAAAAACATCAAATATCTAGAGTACGTGATTCAACATATTTTTCAAATTTGGAGGACGTTGTCATTGGCCTCACAATAAGATTCCACTGCAAGTTGAATACAATCATGGAAAAATTCAACAATTTTTTCAAATTTCGAGGACATCGTTTCCATTCTCACAATAATATTTGAAGATTCTAGTTCGATTAATCATTTGCATGTCAAACCATAAAATATAAAGTGATTTGAAAATTTAGAAAAGAGTGCAATTGAAATTTTTGAGGTTTTGAGTTTTTTTATATAAATAGTTTTCAATCAATATTTAGCACAATGCTGACAAAAATATATTATACAAATTTTAATAATAATCGATAAGGCTACATGATAAAGAATCATTTTAACAATGCATACATATAGCGTCCACAAGGTATAAATTATGAATTCTTTAACCCATATAAATTATAAATTAAGAATAACCCTTCCACGATGCACTAATGTCTGTTAACAGACATACAATTCTATTAACTGCACTTGTGCTTATTTTATATGAAGCGCACTGCCATTTGTAAATTAAAAATGCTTCCACGTGCACCATGTTGTTTACAAACTGGGGATTTCATAAATAGGGATAACAACAATGCTTCATGAAAATATAGTGTACACACTAGTGTGCATTATAAACTTAGCACACCATTATTTTTATTTGTATAAAAAATAACCCTGCAACGGTGCACCATTATCTATTAATAACAAGGGACTTCAGTTCAATTAACAACACCGATATGTATAATATAATATGTGCACTAGAGCACAAAGGTGAATTTAACAGAGAAGCCGAGCGGGCGAAGGGATAGGGCTCTTGCAATTTTGAACGACTACTAGGGCTTCAGAAATCTCTCTGCTGCTAGGGTTTCTGAGCTCTCTACTTGGTTCATATCATGTCAGACGCATGGGGAGGCTCTGAGGCCCCCTCCTTTTAAGATGTCATTACAAGAAAAAGTAAGGAGCCTAAAAAGTCGTTATTCACAAGGCTCACCACATACAACGCCTTCCACTCCTCCAAGAAATCCAAAGTCGCATGAGTAAGCAAAAAAGCCAATGGAAACACATTAAAAGAAGCCTTGAATTTGCAGGAAAGAGTGGAGGCTTGAACTGACCATGAAAACATAGAAGATACCCAAAGGTTGCAAACAAAAACCAACAATAAATGAAAACCTAAAGAAAAAAATATTCTTGTGCTAGAGATTCCGGACTTGGATGTTGTAGCTTACAGGGACTTCATGCAGGAGCATGCCATCATCTGCAAGTTTGTGGAGATATGGCTTACTGAAAAAGCGTTGAATTAGTGGATACATAACAAATGAAACCTTAAAGGAGAGATTCAGTTGTAGTTAGGATCTGTAGGATTCTTCATTGTTATATCCGAACTCCTGGAAGACAGGGACCATATCTTTGAAGGAGGCCCATACTTCTTCAATTTTGCTAATCTTTACATGCGGTATTGGAAGGAAAATTTCACTCCTGAAAAGGAGGACTTCACCAAATATCTATTTGGGTAAGGCTCTACTCACTACCCACATGTTATTAGTTTCCATCAATGTTAGAAGGAATAGAAGCCGAATTGGGGGAATATATCAAAATGTCAGAGGGTACCAGAAATGGTTACTATGTCTCCTATGCAATAATTTGTGTTTACATGGATGTTTCAGGGGCACTACTAGAGGCAATCAAGTCAGTATTTAGGGGTGACGCTTGGCTACAGAATATTTCCATATGAAAAATATACTCTTTCACTGTCGGAAATTCCATGAGCACGTGCAACTATTTAGAGACTTCCCTCGGAACAAAGCACAACAAAACAACACTCAATCACAAAAAAAAGTCAAACGAGCAAGGCTACACTAAAGTGGGGCCCAAAAATAGGCACAACAAGAAGACTCATAGCAAACAAATACCACATCAAGAAGTCAACAAAAACAAGTTTGAAGCCTTACAGGAAGAAAAAGAGAAACTAATCTCAGGTGAGAATACTGAGGAAGGAAACATAGGAGCAATCCAAAACTCAATGGTTCAAAACAAATTTCCAGGGATAACCATGAGAACCACCAAGAAGAGGAGGAAAAAACTCCAGAAGACATTGAAATGGAATTATTATGTCATAAATTTCAGCTGAGGATCATGCCATTGAAGAATCGCTCGAAGGTGTAGACCTCAACCCAATAGCAGAGGAATAGGAAAAAGGAGGCTTAGTCGCCATACCTGAGGAGAAAAACCAAAAAATTGAAGGAACTTATCTATTACAAGAGGAACTAAACAAGGTAGGATCAAGAATCCCCTTGAGGATTTGGCTCTCAAAGGAATCCTAACAAACATCACAGTAGACCAGTACAATCCCAAATATCCCAGCTGGAAAAGAGGAAGGAAAACCACAAACCAGCTCCTCCAAGAACTAGGAGCAAGATTACTCAATGAGGGAAAGGTAAGAAATATCACTCTAACCTCCCATATTTATCAATGACTTGCATCTCTTGGAACATCAATGGTCTAAACGGCCCATGGAAAAGAAGAATCCTAAAACATAGACTCATAGTAGACAAACCAGACATTGTACTCCTACAAGAGACCAAGTTGGCCATGGAAAATCTTCAGAATTTGCAAAAGAACTATTTCAAGAACCATAACTACATTTCCAATGTAGCTCTTGGATCTGTTGGTGGGCAATTGACTCTCTGGAAGAGCTCCCTCTATAAGTTAACTTCCTCTATTGCAACTCAAAGTTCCATCATAGTGGTCCTAAGCATCAAAGGTACCACTAATACCATATGTGTAGCCAACATATATGCACCCCACAAGGTGTGTGAGAGGATACAAATGTTAACCATGGTCATGAGAATCCTTGGAACCATACCCTATCCCTACAAAATCATTGGATTTGACTTTAACATGGTCCTCAATTTTTCTGAAAAGAAAGGAGGGCTTCGCAGGCTGGAAAGAGATTCATAAATTTTCCAAGAAACCATTGATAAAATGGGACTCATTGACATTTCGACTGCAAATGGAACTTACACTTGGAACAATAGAAGAGGTAGGGACAAATAAATTTCCTCAAGACTTGATCATTTTCTACTTTCATAAGCCATCTATCTAACCTCCTAGGAAACTAAAGGTCAGATTCTTCCCCAAACAGGCTCTGACCACTCGCTTATTGCTCTAATGGTGCACATCGCCTTTGCACCCAAAAATAGGCCCTTTCACTTTGAGGCTTTATGGCTTAAGCACCTGGAATTCCTTGGCAACATGAAGAATTGGTGGGAAGGATCTCCACCTAAATCCAACACAAGAATGTACCAATTCTAGCAAAAACTAAGGCTCATAAAAAATAAAATAAAATAATGGAACAAAGAAGTCTTTGGCAACGTTTTCAAAGACAAGAAGGTGCTGGAAAAAATCATGGAAGAACTTCAACAATGCATCATCCATTATATCCTTACAGATCAAATGAAAGAAGAGGAAAGAACCCTCCACAAGAAATGAGAAGATAGAGTTTAGCAGCAGGAGAAAACATGGCAGCAGAAGTCTCAAATATGCTGGCCTAGGTGTGGAGAATGTAGCTCCTCATTTTCCCACCGCTCTATGATTCAGCACAGGAAAAACAACATAATCCTCAGCCTTAAATCTACAGATGGAGGTACTGTTCACATGCATGAGGACATCTCTACCGAGCTAAACAATTTCTATAGTAATCTCTTGGAGGAGCCTCAGGTGGATAGATCCTAAGCCATCATGGAAATCACCAATAACATCCCCTCCATCCTTAACTAGGACCACAACAAAATTCTCGTTTAGGATATCTCCATGCAGGAAGTGGAGGAGGTAGTAATGTCCATGCCCAATGGGAAATCTCCTGGGTCTGATGGTTTCACAATTGAATTTTTCAAAATATGTTGGCCTTTCATAAGATATAAAGTACATGACCTGGTGGAGGATTCAAGGATCAACTAAATTGTTCTGAAGGAACTCAATGCCACCTTCCTCACTCTCCTTCTGAAGGAGGAAGGATCTGACTCCCCCTCCTCATCTCTTCGAATCAAGTAGGGTGTGTCAAGTGTCAAGGGCCGACAAATTTTGGATAGCATCATCTTATCGCATGAAATAATTCAATCTCTCAAAACCCAAAAGAAGCCTAGCATGATGATGCAATTGTATATGTCGAAAGCCTTCAACAAATTCAACTAGAACTACATGAGGGAAGTATTAACTGCTTGTGGTTTCCATCAGGACTGCATAAATTGAATTATGGCTCTGGTCTTAGGAGCCTTATTTTCTATCATGGTTAATGGATCTACCTCCAAGCCTTTCTACCCCTCCAAATGCATCAAAAAGGGAGACCCTCTTTCCCCCTTCCTCTTTGTCATTATGGCTGAAGGACTGAGCAGAAACCTCAAGGCTGGCAACCTCAGTAACAAGCTCACTAGCCTCAAGCTCCATACCCCCTCATCAACCCATAAAAAATTAGTGGATTGTCACTCTCTTGATGGGCCACCCCACAGTTAATGAAGTTGTTTCCTTCAAACATATTATCAACTATTTTTATGATGCCTCTAGTACATCCATCAACCTTGAGAAATACAAAATATTCTTCTTCAATACCCCCTTTCCATCCAAAGAAACATCACTATAATTATTGGATTTCAAAGGTGCTCTCTCCCCTCTAAATACCAGCGAGTTCCTCTCACTAATAAATCCTACAGGAAATCCAATTGGGAGGACCTCCTCAACAGACTTAACAAAATACTCTCCAATTTGACCTTTCACTCTCTTAATCAAGTGGGTAGACTGGTCCTTGTAAAATCGATTATGCAAGCCATACCCCTGTATATTTTCTCATCTCTAACTGCCCCTAAGTCAATGACTAATTCATCAGAAGTATTCAATGAAACTTCTTATGGAGAGGATCATACATCAAGAAAAAATGGTACGTTATACCTTAGGATCAGGTTTGTAAGCCTAAAAATGTTGGTGGGCTAGGTTTAAGAGACCCAAAAAATTTAGTAAAAGCCCTGGGGACTAAAAGATAGTGGAGGTGGATGGACAACCCACTCACACCTTAGGGTCTTATTTGGAAGGAGAAATATGCACCCAAATTCACAAACGGAGATCTTATTAGGCTTACAGGAAACATCAAGGGCTCTGCTATTTGGAATCAAGCATGGAAGAATAAAACAATCATCCAAAAGCACAACTTCTGGGAGATCTGCAATGGGGAGAAAACCATTTTTTGGGAAGATGCATGACAACAATTTATAGTCTTGGAAAGGGAGCAGTTTGCCTCTCTTCAGATGGCTATGAAAGCGAGAGTTAAAACTTAGGTGGCTCATTACTAGAAACCTAACAATGAAAATGAAAGATGGAGAGATTGGGTGGAAGCCAAAGACTGGGAACCCCTGCCCGAATATCTCAACTGGGACACCTTTGCCTATGCCATTCAAGAAAGGTATATTCAGATTGATAAGAGGGAGGATAATCTTCGATGGGGAAAAACTCCGATGGGCTCTTCAATCTCAAAGAATCCTATAGCTACATATCTAATAATGATCAACTTCAGCAACAACAAAAATGGAAAATCTTATGGGAGAGACAACTATGGCAAAAAATATCTCTATTTCTTTGGTTGAATATGCAGGGGGAATTCTCACATGGGATGATTTGTGGAGAAGAGGATTCGGTACCTTGAGATGTCCTCTCTGTGAGTCGAATGAGGAAACCATTAACCACCTTTTAAACACTTGTAACTACACCAACAAGTTATGGGAGAGGGAAAATGAAGTTTTTAGAACCTCAGATAGGGAGAAGGCCTCCATTATTAACACTCTAGATAATTGGTGAGCAAAAATTTCCTCCCATCCTATGGTTGATAGCGCATGGAACATTATGCTAGGTACCATTTTTTGGATTGTCTGGAAAGAGTGTAATGCAAGAACTTTTAAAAATGAAAAAAAGTCGGAGGAAAGCCTCTTTACCTCAATTAAGCAGGTTATCCGCGAAATTGTTGCCATCTCCAAAATTCCAAGCTTTAATGGTCCCCCTCGACTTGCTGATCAACGAATTTTTCTCCTCCTTGACTTACAACATCCTCCTCCTAACAAAGGTAACCTGACAAATGTTAACCCTGAAGCTCGTAGTCACTGGTTCCCCCCAGAAAATGATTTGGTGAAGATGAATTATGATGGGGCTGAAAACGGTAATCATGGGATTGTTGGATTTGGTGGGGCTTTTAGAAATTCGGCTAGGGATATCTTATGGGTCTATGCGGGTAGCTTTGGCATTGCCACTAACAGTGCAATTGAGCTTCAGGCATTAGAGCATGGCCTCTTCATTGCCAAAGCTCAAGGCTTTTGGTCGCTCATTATAGAAGGTGACTCGACTTTGGCTACCTTGGCAGGCTGCAAGCTCCAACAAGGCACTGTCATCACCAGGGTCACAGACAACTAGCGACTAATCGAAAATATTCATCGAATCAACCAGCATGTCACCAAGCTTAGTGGGCTCCACTTCCAAGTCGTGAGATAGAAGGCTAACAACTAGCTGACAAGTTAGCTAACGAAGGGACATGTGTTAGCATCAGGCTTCGCTCCCTTGCATGGAAGGACCTGGAGGAAGCTCCTCTCTGCCAAGATTGTGAGGTTATAAATGGAAAGGACAACAAAGTATGAGAAAATCTTAGTTCTGAGGGGCTCATTAGATTCTTAGACCTCATCGGTATGACCCCCCTACCTTGATATTATGAATTCCAACGCGAGCATCAACTCCAATAATCCACATGAGGGAGTGAAAATACTTATTGTATTGTTGCTATCTAATTGTTGTCTCCTTGACCCATCACCTAGTTATATCCCTCAGCCTCTCATGAATGCTCTGTACATTATTATGGCTATAATAAATGGCACATTCATTATCGTCTCTCTCCCATTACTCTCAGTCGCTTGACCCTCCTATGAATACCCCAACCCGCTTGCCCCTCTTCATCATTCTCGTTGCTCAAGCACCCATATTTCCCCTGTTCCCCTCCTTTTCCCCTCTTTTGCTCTGAAGTTTTCCTCAGACTCCTACGCCCTCTTCATGTCTCCTTATCTCAACTTGGCCCCCTCTCCTCTCTATGAGAGAGGTCACAACAATGAAAGATAGAATGACCCTGGTATGTAGCCTCACACCTTACCAGAAGCATTGGCTAGGAGAGTCGCACTCAACTTCAATGTTTCAGTGGTTTCAGAAACCCAATTGCATATCCATAACCTGGAGCTCCAGGCCAAAAATATCAAATGACGTGTTACCACAGAAGAGGATGACACTTAGTTTAAATGGATCCCGGACCTTGGCCTCACAAGGGCTCAGAAAACCTGTATAATCAGACCATTAAGCTCTCTTGGCATCTCAAAATAATGTTCGACCTTACTCTACCAGGGAAAAGATAAAATACCAAGACCCTCGAAGCCAAGATTGACATGTTGAATGACAAATTCATAGTGTATGTGGAATCTGTTCATCATCAGTACTTTGTAACGAAGGATTCACCTCACTATGTGTTGTTGAAGTGTCGCATCATCTCCATGCAGACTTGTGGAGGAGGTTCACCGAGAATTAAAAGAGAAATGGGTGGGGCTTCCACAAACCACTAGGCCATCGAGGATGCCCTTGCCAACAACACCCCTAAAAATCTGCTCAAGGTTGAGGAGGACCCCTCAGACAACTAACTATGATGAGTTATGCTCACTTCTTTTTTTTAGCACTTTTGGTGTTTTGTCTGTTTCGGTCATTAGTCCTATTTGGGACTCTCTCTCTAAGAATATCATATGTAAAATTTGGTACTATAGTTAGGTCACATGTTGATGGTGAAGTTGAGAATTCTGCAAGTAGTCTAGCCAAAAATCTTTTGAAGGAAATCAACCTCTATTAGACCACTTAGCCCGACTGACAGGGAAATTTGTGTATATTTTGTAAGAACAGAAAGAAAAATCTCTGCAATTTTCATAAGAGTTGTAATCTCATGACACACCACTTCGATTGTAATTATCACATTTTAATATAATATAACTTCTCTTACTTACAAAAAAAAAATATAATATGCACACTGTTATTTTTAAATTAAAAACCCCACAATGGTGCACCATATTATTAATGCATCAGGGCATTCATATATTAGTTTAGCATCAGGGCATCATGAGAGCATAGCACCGGACTAGGCAAAAATCAATTTTATGAGCGATATTTTCTTAGATTTAACCCTTTCTTCAATGTTATCAAGTAGTATACGCACTGGTGCGCCTTATTTACTTAGCGCACTGCTATTTTTTTTCTACAAAAAATAATTCTGCCATGGTGCACCATATGATATTAAGCGTTGGTACGTCTATTTATAGTAATGCACCAATGTGTTAGTGTATTATAAATGCACCGTTAGAAAACATCCACTAAAACATCCGCCCGCCCACTTCCACTAGTGACCTCTGCTATAAATGGATTTTCGGCCTATTTTTATAGGGACTTTCGCAAAAACCTCCACTAGAGGGTATTTTCATTATAGTGTAAGTTTCTAATTTAAGTTTACATACATCAGTTAGGTAAAACGTAGGCAAATCAGCTCAATTTAGTAAAGCATATTTAGCCTAGTGGTTAAGGCTTATATTCCTAGGAGGATGCATTCTTACATGTCTCTAACCATATGTATGTAAGACACTTTTGTGCATGTCTTTATATTCACTATCCTGACACTTCTTCATGTCTCAAACAATTATGAGGATCTTCTAGATCTAGTCCACATATCGTAAGGGTCCAAAGAAGCAAAAAGACTCGAGGTATTCTAACCAATAGAGGAATGGTATTATATCGTGCAAGAAGGAGGGGAAGGGTATTGTATTGTGAAAAAATAAGATGAAGGGTAAATAATCGAAAAAATAGCTTGTATGAAGCACTAAAAATTTAGGAGTGGGCAGGCTCATTGTTGGGATTGATACAAATTTTGCTATGGTGTGACCATGCCTTTCCATTCAATATAGTTTCAAGTGTTTGGTGATATGTTAAAAACATAATCCAAGACATATGAATCCAAATAAATCTGCCTTCTTCAAGTTGAAGGAACAATATGTTAAGAAATAAAACAAGAAGACACGACACAACTTGATAGAAAAGGAAAATTTTCAACACATGTATTCATCTCATGATACTAATTTATAGTACATGTATTTGACCACCTCTAGATATAGATGTCACTAACAAGTCATCAGTGGATATTGAAAACAACTCATTAGTAGATAAGGATAACAACTCATAAGCTGATTTTAGACTTCATGATTCTCAAGGGACTCCCAACCTGACAAAATATACCAACTTGTAGGTTATGCTTGGTGATGATGGTGGACACCTAGTGGTTGGATTGGGGTCTATATCATTCTACATGCTAGAAAAAGAGGTTACAGATCTACAATGAGGTATTATATGTTCCTTGTATGATTCAAAATATCCTACTAAAAATATCCTTTATGTTTCATGTCTAACAAATTTGAAGTATAGTGCTAAGGTTGATGACTAGAGATTGATCATCAAAGGTTTAAATCTTGATCTTGGTTAATTATTAGATAGAGGAATTGGGGAGGGTTTAATTTATAGACTTCTAGTAGATCGAGTAAAGCAAAGAGCCTTGTTGAATATAGTGGAAATCTTTATAATCTTGGGCATAAAATATTTGGTCTCCCTAACTATCGTTCCTTACCTCTTCTAGAGGGCATGGTGTTGGCTTTCATAACTTCAAGATGGAGAAGAGAGGAGTGTGTAAGGGATGTGCAGTTGATAAGAATGCCAATGATGCTTTCCAAAATAGTGGTAAAAGGTCATGAGGGATTCTTGATTTTATTCATTTAGATGTTTATGGGTCCATTACATTAGTTCCATTGATGATTTTTTCATGCTTATGCATAGAAGATTTTCTCACCTTAACTATGATTCCTTACCTCTTCTAAAGAGCGTGGTGGTTGAATTCCTTGAATTCAAGGACACAAAGAGAGGAGTGTGCAAGGGATTTTCACTTGATAATCATTCCAAGGATTATTTCCCATATAATGAGAAAAGGTCACAAGAGATTCTTGATCTCATTCATTTAGATGTTTGTGGGCCAATGCCATTAGCTTCATTGATAGGTAATTCCTATTATGTTACTTTCTTGATGATGCTTCTAGAAATCCATTAATATATTTTATGCTTCTAGAAATCCATTAATATATTTTATGAAAACTAAGGATGAGGTCTTTATCACATTCTAATAAATTTAATTTTCTTTTTTAGAATGAAATAAGTAAGAAGATCAAGGTATTTAGATCAAATAATGGAGAGAGTATAGATCATTATTTGTGAGTCTTTTGCAAAACAAAGGGGGGGGGGGGGGGGGGGGGGGGGGGGGTGGTGGGGTCACGAGGGGTTTGAGAGCACCTTACAACCCAACGTATTTGGATTTTTGAGAGAAATAACATGTCCATAGTAATATTGTTTTCTATGGTTCATAAGTAAGATATTCATATGTTCCCTTTGGAAAAAACATGTTGCATTGCAATCTACATACTTAATAGATATCCTCATAAGGTGTTGTTATAGCGATTGAAACACCTTGCAAAATCTTGGCCTACACTCAAATTTTGGATCCTATTGTGGATCATGTGATAAATCATTCCTTAGTCACTTATTGGTTAGTTGATGATTTCAAGCCCCCTTTCTTAGATATCAAGTGTCGTTCACACATTTATCTTTAAATAGCATGTGTCATCTTTAGGCGTGGGAGTTATCGCTTGCCATGCAAAGGGGAGTTTTGGTTTGCATCAAGGCGAAATATTTGTGAAAATGAGTTGTTCTCATCACATAAGCATGTTTCACACTCATTTTAAAGGTTTCAGGCACCATTACACAACTGTCATCATTATCCTCACAAAGTCCATCGGTGAGGCCACACTTGTCGTAAGTTGCCACAAAGGTTGTTGCATAAAGTGAAGCATGCTTTCATATGTTCTGGATGATCTGTGTTGTATCACCAAGTATCTAAGTGTGTGGTGACAATCAAGTTCTATCATTGTTCACATCGGTTCTACTAATTGCACACTTAGCCCAATTCTAGAGGATTCCTGGCAACCTAGCATCATCCAGTCTTCCTAAAATACGCACTTCGCATCTGCAACCCTCAAGCTTTTTCCTTGCCTACTGAAACTACGCAATGCACATAGATCCTAACCTCCCTTGGCCTCCAAAACTATGCAGATGCTTCCTTTAGTGTCCCTCCCTCAGCTAGAGCTCACTGCCTTCAGAAACAATGCAGTTATATTTATCAAGCCTCTTAGCTACCCAGTCCCCCTTGCCTCCTAAAAGTGTGTAGTTTTTCCTTCCAGGTCCCCATCTCACAGCAACCACTTCTTACTTGAATTGCACAATTATTTTCTTTAGTGGAAATTTGAATTGGAAATCATTCTCAAAACTAAGAGTATGAGAATTTGTTTTTACAGGTTGTTTATTAGCTCAAAAATCCAATTCTAGCCTTCATCCCATTTCTTTTATCCTAGGAGAGAGCCTTTTTTTTGTTATTCAAATTTCTTTCTTATATTTTTTCTTTTGTGTCTCTTCATGTTCCTCATGGAAAATTATTCAAGATATTTCTTACTAGCTGCACATTTGATTAAGCAATAATTCCAACTAACACCACTCAGGTTCTTATTCCTTTTCCCCCTAAGATCATGGATTTTTGGTCCCACTCTTCAAGACATTCAAATAAATTTACAATCATTTAGAATCAAAATACAATTACATTACACAAATAAGGGGAAGTATACCAGGGGTGTTACATCGAGATATTGGTTATATTGGGACACCGATGTCCCTGAATATCAGAACCCTAGAAGAATGGACAACCTAGATTTATGGGTAATCACCATTATGGCAAGACCTAATAAGAAATGTGAGCATAGGACGTGGACTAGTGCAAGGCCAACACATGGCCAATATTTTCAAAATGTTTTCCAGATGAACATGTACGAATGATGAAGTGGCATTCTTAAAGGGGTAAACTTAAAATAGAAATAACTTTGTGCTTGGAGCTCAAAATGAGCTAAAATTTATATCATTAGATATATCTCAAGGAGTAGAAAGCAATGGTGGTATCAAAATTGTGAATTTAGGTGATAGAAGAAATATGATTTTTGGATAACCTGCCTTGAAGGTCTAGTCTAGTTATGCCCCATAAACCTAGTATGGCAATAGGAGCTTGGGTTTGTTATAAATTGGTATCAAATCCAAGGTTCAACACTTGGACTAAATGAGCTCAACAGAAGTAGAAATATTAGGAAATAAATATGGGCCCAAGGTTCAGCTTTTGGATTGAAAAGGCTTGGAGTAGAGAGAGTTAAATTGAATGTTTGTTGTGATGACCTTGTTGAATTTAAAACTTGTTAATTTATCTAACTTATGTATGAAGGTGTCAAACAGAAGTTTTAGACAACCTAATATAGTGTTGACGTACCCAAGGTAAGATAGTATGTTTATAATTTTAATTTATTATTAATTTAAATTAACAAATATGTGTGTTATTCCAACACATAAAAAAATACAATCATAGCATAAAGACAAAGGGATTCGTAGCAGAATGCTCTAATAAATTACCACACACGTAATCTTTTCCAATTTGGAAGGTTTCCATTAAGTATCAGACCTATGGGGTGTCATGCCAAGCTAGACACTGGCCTATTGAGTTATCCATGTTTTGCAAATTTTCTTAGTTATAAAAAAAAATCAAATTCATTATATATAATGTCGAATAACACTATATCAACATATTGGAGGATTTACCATACTGGCTTATCAAAGTTCAAGACCACAATTATTCTGACATATTTACATTTTGGATATACCAACCATATTGGCATATCGAGAATATTAGGACACTAATGTACTAGAATATCAAAACCCCAGGAGAATGGAAAATGTGTGTTTATGGATAATCATTGATATGGCGAGGACATATATGACATGTGGGCCTAGGATGAGGACTAATGCAAGGTGACACATGGCCAATAGTTGCCACATGTTGGCCACATGGACATGTACAGATGATGAGTTGGCCCTTAAGGGGTAAACTTCAAGTGGTCATAACTGTGTTCCCGAAATTTAAAATGAGATGAAATTTATAGCATTGGAAAGATCTCAACGAGCAGAAGACGATTGTGGTATTGAAATTGAGATTCAAGGTGATAGAAGAAATATGTTTTTTTGATAACCCCATGTTCATAATGTACCTTGAAGGTTGGATCTAATTATGCCCCACAACCATAATATGGAATTAGGGGGTTGGGTATGTTACACAATTGTGGGCCTACACAAGTGGAGCATTCCACTCCAAGGGTCCACATGTTATGTTCCAAGGTGATGTCTCACACAATAAAATCTTTAATATAGTGTAGTTACTCAAGGCATGTCCACACCTCTCTGTCTCAAGACCATAGACTCCACCACTCCTCCTAAGTCATGTTCTTTGTAAGGTAAGTTGACCCTACAAGGAAACTATGGATGCTCAAGTGTCTCTGAGAAAACTCTAAGCCTTCCTCTTGGAATCCAATATATCTCACTCTATTTTGGGTTATGCCTTCCTCCAAGATTCACAACACTCCTCTTCCTAATTAGGGAATTCTTGAGCAAGTGAACCTCTCCTTATGACCAAAATGAAGGACATCTACCGAGATATCAAGAGAACTCCAACACCTCAGGGAAAAATATTAAACAAGAACCCAAATATGTTCAAGCAATCATTTAGCAAGTTATATCCAATGTGGAAATCCATAATGGACCATCTCCCCCATCCTAATCCATATTGGACCATTCAATTTCTAAATAGACCCCATGTACCCAAAATCTCATGAAACACTCCCAAACATTGTGTAAACTATTTTGGAGGAACCAAAGAGATATCACTTCCTCTTTATGAGGAAATAATTTACATTGATACCTATCAAATCCCTATACAACTCCACCAAACTTGCCACCTACAAATATGTTCCTACTACAATATTTGAATCAACCATCACCTATAAAGAAACTAGCTTTCATGCTATCACAAACCCTACGAATATGGATAAAATATGAGTATGAAAGAACATATTTACCCTAGAACAAAATAAACTTATTAATATCCATCATCCTCTAGGTTAACATCATGGGACAATATCAACATAAACCACATCATGAAAGTTTCCAGGACATCCTGCAAAGATAATTATATCTCCGTACAAGATAAAAAAAAGTGGATCACATCTATCAAACTCCAATCATTGAAAGTTTCAAAATTCAACACCTCTATATTGGAATACAAAGATTTTGGTATATGTAACAACCCATGTAAGGCAATTATCAACTTACAAATATGAAAATCCCTTTCACGCACCAAATACTATAACAACTAAAACAAGCTAAACTAGTTCAAAACCCTCATCTGGAGAGAATATTAGCAAGAAAAACATCATGGGAAACATCATATTTATAAGGAAATCCATCAACCTTATCTCTATAGTCTACAATGCTCCTATTAACAATGAATCAGGAAACAATCTTGGCATCATCCTCAATTAATGTATCACACCTCCCCTCCAAAGGACAACTAGAAGTCATACAAGTGAAAGAAACCAATGCAACATGACTAGCATATATTATAGGAGGTACTTTCTCCCTCATTAAATATCTAGGTTATCCTAGATTCTCTCAAGCCTCTCATAATGTCTAGTTAAGCCATTTTGACTTCCTATAAGATGGAGTAGATGAGGGAAAATCCACACTAAATCTCACCTCAACTCTCTTTGAGTCCAACTCATCTCAAGTATCTAAATTAATCTCTAGAACAACAACCTCCTCTCTCTCATAAATCACCAAAAGAGAATGGTGTGAGTTAGAGGACCTCACAGCATCATTAAATATCACATCGTTTCACACTTTAATCTCCCACTATGCTATATATCAATCTTGTAAGCCATGTAAATATCACTATATCCATCAACACAAGATGCTATCACAACATCCATATTACTATTCTCAACCTATATCCATGGCATCCCACCATGCATGTGCCTCCTTAAAACTAGAAGGCTCTTCTAGCCTCCATGGGGATGTGCGTGTATTATTATATTAGCAACCTATAAAGTCCATCCTCCCTTAATTCAAGAACATCAACTAAATGAATCTAAAACGAAGTGGAGCCAATTGTCTCCTTTCATAAGAGAATTTGCTTCATCACAAAGCTCCATTCTCATGCTTTTCTCTTTCTCTTGAATCCTGTTGAATAAAGACCTATCATATATCATGCTTCTTAAATGTCCATAGTCCAAATACCATCCAATAGTAAACACATTGTTAGAATTCAAACATGAAATCATGGAAAAGGAAATCTCAAACTAAGAGTTAATATTTTCTACACCTGTTATAGTCCTAGATACAACTTGTTTCACATCCCTTCCCTTCTTCAATGGATGTTGGCTAGCATAATGCCACATCTTGTGACATTAGAAGCACATCACCTTAATCAAACCCTTCTTCTTGTATATGTAACATCCTTATTCTTGATGTCTTTCTTGCTACCATTATAAACGTAATAAATTCTAATTGATTAGTTAGTGACATATGTGTCTTATTGAAAAGATATGTCCATTAGTGAAAAGGAACACGACCTAGGTATTTATAACGAGGGCCCTCATTGTAATATTCATCATTCTATCAATTATTTATCTATCAATACTTTGATACACTTACAAATTTATTTTGTCTTCAAATACAAACAAGAACTATTTGTAACATTAGTATCAGAGCCAACTCTTGGCTATAATGAGTTATACCTACAAACTGCAATTCCTTACAATTGCCAATTCATCATACAAATCCATACAATTCACCATCGTACAATCGCCAATATTTCTGCCAAATTATTGTACATTGATTTTCCTTGCAATCCATCAATTGTCCATCCACTATGAAATTCCACCACCATCGATTCCATCATACGATTTGATATATATAGTCCATCCACTATGCAATTCCACCGCCATCGATTCCATCGTACCATTTGATATATATATATTATATATATTTATATATATATATATATATATATATATATATATATATATATATATATATATATATATATATATATATCCTAAAGTGTTAGCTCAAGTGGTCTTGATCCATACGTGAAGTTCTTTGATATTGTTGCTAGTTCTTGCTAATCATGAGTTTGCCTCTCTTCGATTCCCTTAAGGAGAGGCCCCATAATCAAGGATGATGATTTACTCGGTTTACCAGCCATGAAATGTGGGGAATTACTTTGAGGTTTCCCATGCTTTCATGATTACTTGCAAACATTAACTGATATAAGGATGCAGTCAACACCATAAAAAATTATCTCACGAATCCCAAAAAGGTGTAGATAGAGTTGGGGGAAGGAAAAAAAGAATGAACAAAAAAAATTATAAACTAATAGAAAAAGAAGATAGAATTGACAAGTTGATAGATGATTTTGAGAATTGGTGGAAAACCACATTAAGAATATAAATGACGAAAATGATGAAACAATAAGGATACTTTATTTTTAGGGTGAAATAATTGACTAGCATACCTAGAGGGTAGACAGATTAATTACAAAACCCTTAACCTACTAGAAACCAACATCAAGTCCATAATCAAAAAATACAAGTGAGCAGGAACATTAAGAAGTAACTAGAGTGATTTTTTCATGCACATTAAGTATCACAAAAGAGTCAACGATAGAGGTTATCAACAAATTGAAAAGGAATTACTAAAATATGATGGTAAATACCATAGTGGAACAATCATATGGGTCAACGAAATAGATTGAATGTTGAAGTGAACCTCGATTTGGGTGAAAGAGAAAAAAATGATGACAAATTCTAATAACTTAGTAGAGGAAGCTTACACATGTTTATATGGTGGACCAAAAAAGTGACATGTTCTTGTCATTGGAAAAGTTTCATAGTTTCCCTATTAGAAAGGTTCCATGACAAGGAAAATGACGATTTTTACAATAAATTTGTTCATCTTAAACAAAAGGGAAACATGAATGACTACACACATGAATGGGAAGTTCTAGTCACAAGATAAAACAAATTCACAGATCAACAATTATTAAAAAAATTACATCTATGGATTGAAGGATTACATTTGTAGTGAAATAAATTTATGGAATCCTAAAACAGTTGAGGATTCTAGACATGTAGTGAAATTAATTGAACAAAAGAATAGGTTCAACAATCCATCATTCACTAGGGAATATGAAAACTAGAAATATGATTTAGGTAAGAAGGGAATGCAAAAATGTAGATATTTTAGAGATAAATGGTTGCCATGACACAAATGCAATGGTAAGAAACTATATACTTAAAAGGACGAAAACGACCCAAACACATATAACAATGAATTAGAGAGAGGGAAAAAGAAGACAAACAATTGTCGTAAGTGTGAAAAAGGTGGACACTAGGACATAGATGTGAAGAAATGTCCTTATGCTACTATAATATTGTGGATGAAAGGAAAGTAGAAGTATAGAAGACAATGATGAAATTATGGTAACATATGATATAGATTGAGAACATGATGATACACCATGAAAAACATCACTAGCTTCAATCTCTTGTGCTTAGCCAAATAGAAATGAAGACAACAAGATTCAAGGAAATATAACTACTTGAAAATGATAATTACAATGACCAATTACAAAACATGTTCCACCCCATCTCAGAAAGAAAAAGATCTATTCTCTAAGAAAAAAGAAAGCAACTCTATAGTTCTGCCAACAACCATGATATGGAAATCAAAGCCTAAGACCCTAAAGCTTAAAAGATTCATAAAAGGTAGAAATTCCACAATACTCAGATTCTAGCAATATCACAATTGTATAGACATTTTTGTTCCTAAATAACTAAAGCTTTTTGTGAACCCCACGAAAGAGCTCATCGTGAAGGTTTGTAATGGACAAAAGGTCAAAGAAGTAACAAAATTTCACAAGGTTTCAAGTTAGATATAAGAGTTGGAACTACAAATAGAACTCATGTTCTACTCCTTAAAGAGGTGGATATAGATCTGCCGAAAGTTTGATGTAGTTGGGAAGTTATAGTACAAAGCTTGAAGAGAAATTCATGGAGTATAATTGGCAAGGACAACATTACAAATTATGTCAGGTTGAAGCTTTCACTCTCAAGAAGATGCAAACATGACATAGGAAGTTCGCCAACACTCAAAGCATGAAAAACCCATAAAAATAGATAAGCTTCATTTCACCATGGAGAAATTTCCAATTAGAGAAAATCCTATTTTATATGATTTGAGGAAAAAACATTCCTTGAGAAGGCGTCAATGTTATAAACATAATAATGATAGTTAATTAGTTAGTGATATACTTGTCTTATCAAAAAGGCATGTCCATTAGTGAAAAGGTACCGTACCTAGGTATTTATAATGGGAACTGTTAGCACTCCAGGAAACTCTCCTAGGTTGTAGCTCGAAGATGCTTGGAAACATATAAATCTTCAATATTGTTCTCTGAACTATTGGAATGGATTGGGGTTTGGATCAAGTCAGATGACTGTTTCAACTTTGTTTTCACTCAAGACATGCATGAACACCCTCAACTTGACAAGGCTTTAGACCACTAATGCTCAATAGTTTATAGATTCAATGAACAGGTGGAGAATCCTGACTGTACCAGTAGATACATACATAAACACATATGAATGGCTAGCTATAGAAAGTAAATGAAGCTTACAATTCTAATTTATCGACACAGAGATAAGATGACAGTTATCTTGCATTAGACACATAAGAATACATGAATAACCTATTCAAGTGCAAGCTTAGTACAGAGGAAAAGATGGAAATTAAACATGTAACAACAAAAGAAGCTTGTATTACTGGAATGAAGATGAGATGCTGGGAGGAATAGAGTATCCGCAGTCTCCAAAAGTTGAACCCGTCTTCCTTCGAACTTTCATTCATTTATAGGATTTTTACAATACTCTCGAACTCTCTGAGGCTCAAGATGTATTAATCTATCCCCTCTGTCTTCTAACTACTTGATGTCATAACTAAACAAACATGAGCTCAGAGAGCTCTGTTTCTAACAAAAACGGTAATCAAATTCTGGTAATTTCGCCACGCTGTCAAGTGGTTCACTCATGCCAGCGATGTTCCATGATCATTTATGTTGGTTCGGCTGCATCGTCCTATTGTTTTTCCCTTTTCGGCCATGCATTCTGTTATTTCAATTCACTGTCCGACTATCAAAAATACTGACAAAGCCAACAAATTTCCTCCCTAGGTGACTGGTGGGAAGTGGCGTACGGGGGCCGTTGGATGGTGTGGATCGACGGTCGGGATGTTGGTCAGGTGGCAGAGATCGATCTGATCGGAGATTGGAGAATAGAGAGCGCAGTGGAAAGGAGATGAACCGAGAGTGGACCCACCGATATTTATGAGCGCGGGTGTATAATTTTTTGAAGTTCAGCTTATGGTTTGGCTGCGGGTTTTCCCATGTTTTCCTTTGTATTGTGATAATTGTATGGTATCGTGTTTTTAAAGGCTTATGGCCAAAGTGGAGCAAGAGGAGACTTGGACCATTGGAGCTAAAATAGGGGACATTTCCGTTAAAATAGCAGCACTGCACCTCAGGGCTAACACTGACTCCTTCTGGGGATGAAAGCCTCCCTGTGAGATTTCAAGAACTGCAGACTATTGCCTTTATAGTAACAACCAAAACAAACTTATCTCCTAGTGTTCCATTGGGCATGGAGTTTATTTGCATAGAAAACAAAAACTGAATAAATAAATAAATAAATAAATAAATAAACACCTATTACAATATTAAGGCCTTAAAGCCTCATATGAAGTAAAGTTTCAAAAACCGCCCATTGACTGGGCCATCAAAAACACCTTCCCCCTCCAAATTGTGCAGAATGAAAGTATTGTTCATCTGAACTTAAGCAATGACAAATGGTCCCATCCATAAGGCATCAAATTTACCATGGTTGCCCTTCTTTTCCTTTAATGCATCCCATTTGAGAACCCAGTCATCGACCTAAAAGCTGTCCATTTTTGCCTTTCTATAAAAGGTTTATTTGATCTTCTTATGATGAATTCTTGACTTCTCAACCAGTTGTTCTCTAATCAGCTGTAATTCAACCAAGTTACTCATTCTCCTCACCATGTCATTCTCTTCATCATGTTCTTCTTGCAAGAATTTGGCCACAAGGAGAATCAACTGGACAGGAAAAACAACATCAACGCCATAAACCAACTTAAATGGAAAATTTCCTATGGAATTCTTGTTGGTAACTTTGTCAACCCATAATGCAAACTTCAACTCGGAATCCCAGTTCTTTTTGTTGTCCTCCAACATTTTTTTGATTATCCTTACAAGGTTCTTGTTAGATGATTCTGCCAGGCCATTGCCTTGAGGATAATATGAGGTAGAATGCACCAATTGAATGCCCATGGATTCACACATGTCCACCAATTATTCTTCCCTAAAAGCTTATGCATTATCAGTGAATAGTTTGGATGGGCAACCAAATCTAGTGAAAATACTCTCATTCAAGAACTTTATGATAACTTGATGATTAGCATTTTTAGTGGGTATAGCCTCAATCCATTTGGTGAAATAAACAGTGGCTACCAAGATCCATTTGTGATGGCCACTGGAATGTGGATTGATCTCACCTATGAAGTCCAAGCCCCACTGTTGGAAGGGACCATTGGTGTGTACTGGCTTCAAGGGCAGAGATTTTAGCTGTTGTCTTCCTGCAAACCTTTGACATTTGTCACAAGACTTCACAAAAGAAAACACATCAAAGAACAAAGTAGGCCAATAATACCCAGCTCTCAAGATCTTGTGGGCTATGGTTTTCCAATAATGATGCCCTCCACAGATGCTAGAATGGAACTAGTGCATGACTTCCACAGATTGTCCCTTGTCTAGACATCTCAAGAGGATCCCTAATGGGTTTCTCCAATAAAGCAGGTTTTTATTAATGCAGAATTTGGTTGATCTGAGCTTAATGGCCTGGGCTTGACTTGAGCTATGCCTTGGAGGGACTTCTAGCTTCTGCGAAAAATGAAATACATTGGAATACCATTCACAGGTGGCTAGATTTTCAGCCAAAGACTGATTATGCTCTTGCTCTTCTACTGCTGCCTCTGTCCGCTCACCACCCGAACTTGAACCCATGCAATTGATGTCTAGCAAACTACAATTTCCTCAGCCATAAGCTTAGCCAAACCCTGGCCTTTGACAAGCTTGGTGGGCTTCACCTCTATGTTGAACTCTATGAATTTTGCAATCCATTTAACTCTCTTTCCATCAATATCTGGCTGAGTTAGGACATCTTTTACTGAGGCTGAAGGTACATATGTGACCACTTTGGAATGCAGAATATAAATTCTAAATTCTTTTAAATATTTTATGAGAGCATAAGCTTATTTTTCAATAAGGTCATACCTTAGTTCAACATCCCTCAGAGTTTTGTTGAAAAAGGCCACAGGGTGCTCTACACCTTCATCATTTTTCTACAATAGAACTACTGCAAGTGTATCATAAGAGGCAAAAGAGAAGATATAAAACTCCCTGGTATAATCTGGACTGATTAGAGTGGGAGCTTCCATGATAACTGGTTTGATGGCTTCAAAAGAGCTTCTTGCACCGTCTGTCCATTTTATTTATGATCCTTTCTTCAGCATGGAAGTGATGTGCTTCACTAGCTCTGCAAAGTTTGGAATAAACCTCTTGACAAAGTTAATCTTACCTAAGAAAGATTGAATGTCCCTTTTTGACCTTGGGATGGACAATGTCTGTATTGCTTGAACTCTTGCTGGATCGATCTTCACACCTTCAGCAGAACACAATATGTTCCAGAAGTTTGCCTTCTTCTAGGGAAAACTGTGAATTCTTTGGGTTCACAGAAATTCCAAACCGTCTGCACTTTAGAAACACCTTCTTCAAATGCTGCAAATGGTCCTTGTGACTGCTGGAAAAAACTGTTATGTCATCAAGGTAAATAAGGACAAACTTGTCCTTCTCTCCCACAAAGGCTATGTCCATGGCCCTCTGAAAAAGTAGCCCCAGCATTCATCAGTCCAAAAGGCATCTTGGAGTACATGAAAGTGCCCCAAGGAGTAGTGAAGACGGTCTTTTCCTGATGTTCTGGATGTACAACAATTTGATTGTAACATGAAAATCCATCTAAGAAAGACATGACTCTAGCCCCTGAAACCTTTTGCAACAAGTGTTCCATCTTAGGCAAGGGGTAGTTGTCTTTTTTAGAGCATTTGTTCAAATTCTTGAAGTCAACACAAACCCTGATTTCTCCATTCTTCTTTCTTACTACCACAAGGTTAGCTATCCACTTTCAATACCTTAGGGGAACTATGATCTTGGCATCTAACAACTTCTTGATTTCCTTTTCAGTAAAAGGAAATAAGAGAGGGCTGATAGGTCTTACTTTCTACTTAAAAGGGATGGTGTTCTTCTCCAATGGAATCTTACGCTGGATGATGTTGGTGTCATAGGTGTTAAGATCATTGTACTCCCAAGTAAAAATATCAGCAAATTGTTTCATTAAGGTGCAATACTCGGAACTTTGGGAAGAAGACAAGTGAGTGGACAAATTTATGTACTTTGGATGGGCTGGACTCCCCACATTATGTTTATGAACTGCAGACTCATTTTCCTTTTTGGTAGTCTTATAAGGTACATCATTATGATCAAACAACTTCTCTAGGGGCACCAATCCTTTGGGTATATGGTTACTAGGCAGCTGAACAATGTAATCCTAACCAATCTCGTCCTTTAGCTTGGACTAGTTTCATTCTTCAATGGTTTCGTTTTCTTGGTCAATGTGCATTTCAGAAAATTCATCAATGACTTGTAAAAACCTATTAATTTCATCATCATCTTCAAAAAATTTCCAGTATTTGACATTGTTAGGCAGAGATGGTCTATATTTGACCTGAACTTCATAAGTCAACTTAAGAGGCAAAGGAGGAATAAACGTGCTAGTAGACACAACAAGGGAATCAACAAGCTTGTTCTTCATTCTAGGGATGTAAGAAACGATGAAACTATTAAAAGAACCCTTGAGCTTCCATACCTCATCTATGTATGCTTTCAACCTTGGATGCTTTTCTTGGAAAGTTTTGTTCACCTGCTGAATGATAAGGTCTGCATCTCCAAACACCTTCATACCTTTGATGCCCATTTCTTTAGCAGCGTTTAAGCCCAATGTCAAGGCTTCGTACTTTGCTATGTTATTTGTGACCTGAAAATTTAACTTGAAAGATAAATGAATGCATTCTTGTGTGGGGAACACAAGGACTACACCTACCCCTGCAGCTTCCTTAGAGCAAGCTCCATCAAAGAACATGTCCCAAATTTGTGGGCCTTCTTCCTCTGTGATCTGGAAAATCAGTTTCCTAAGCTGCATGGAGGCCAATTGGGATTCTTCAATCTGAAGAATACAAGCTCCAAAATCAGTGTTGACAGTATATATGGGATGATTAGTGGGATTCCTTTCATCACTGAAGATATAAGCCAACTGAGATTCTCTTTATAATCTCCTACTCTCACCTCCAAAAATTGGGATAGTAGCATAGGACAGATCATTTTGCAATGTTCTACCTAATCTCTTGATCCAACCTCTGGAAAGAAACATGCCAAACTTAGGGGGTACATCTGCTACCACAATATCCATCATCATGCTCTTCATGGGTAGCTGAGACAAGGTGATGGCTAGGTCTTTGATTAATCGCAAACATTTCACTTTTCTAGAGTCAAAAGAAAATAGGTCATGATAAGACTTGGTAATGTCAAGACCCAACTCATCCATGACAGTCTTGGGCATTAGATTATGGCTGGCTCCTGTGTCCAGAAGGCAGTTGTGAAAGATTTTGTCATGAATAGTCAAAGAGACATAGAATGATGGGGATCTGTCATCACAATTTTCAATCATTGGGCTGAGAACAACAACTGATTTGTCATCTTACATATTTACATAGTCAATGGAGGCTTGGATGGCTTTAGGCTCAAGGGCCTCAAGAATAGATCTCTTGAAGGAATTATTCTTCACTAGTTCAATCAGAGGTATAGGTATACTTAGCTTCTGAATTTCTGATTCAAAACTGAAAGGAGAAGGAGACTTGTCAAGGCCTCTTACCTCTTGAGTTGGAGCTTTGAGGATGATGGGATCAACTACTGGTCGTTTATGCTTATTAGCTTGCTATATTGCAGGGACAAAAACTCTCTGAACAAGAGTTTCCTTGGCATTATTCATCTTGGACCTCAGATCATATCTGTGTTTATCATCAGTTTGCAGAACAGCTCCACCATCCCACTCTTGGCTGATCTCATCATTGAATAATGACTTTTCATAGGCATCTAAGGTAAAAAAGGAGGCACTGCCTTTGTCTTCCAGACAATGCCTTTGCCTTCCAGACAATGGATCTCATCATCTTCTTCAAACTGCTCTTCTTCCATGACTACATTTTGGAAAGGGGTCTTCACCCTTTGGTCTTCATTGGCATCTTTACTTCTTTCCAGAATCTACAACTGCTCATTAGTTCTTCTATATGGATTTGGATTTCTAGGAGCAAAGGTATTAGGAACTCTTCCTTTCCCATGGTGATGCTCAACCTTTAATTTGGAGATTTTAGAGGCTAATGACTCTATAATCTTGGTCATTTTATTTATCTTGGGATTTTCCCCTCTGTATCATTCTATCAATATTCCCCTTGAGCTTCTCTGCGGCCATGATGTTTGATTCTACTTCCAAGGCTGCATCCTGCATATCAGCCAAGGTAGCACATCATCTCTCCCTCAACAGAGACAAAAGTCAAAATCAAAGGCACTGGCATAGGTGAGTTTAGCAGAGGTAATGGTGGGTTTTACTTCAGTTGGTATCTTGTTGTACATGAGGTTAAACCTCTTATTAAAATCAGACAACAACTCACCATTTTCTCTCTTTAAGTTCCCAAACTTGGTGTGGTAGTAGAGTAGATCCTTCTTATCCCCCCAATGCTTTAGGAATGCATCATCTAAAGCCTCAATATTTGCTATAGACCTTGGGGTCAGTTCTCTGAACCATTTTCTAGCCTCTCCATCAAGACTTTAGACAAAGACTTTCATCCATACATCAGCTTCACTAATGTCCAGGTTATCAGCATAGCTATAGAATGATTCAAGTTGTTCCTCAACTATAACACCTTCAGTCCTAGTGAACTTAGGCATATACTTCCGATATTCTCTAGTAGGCATGGCATTCAAAGGAGTGGGCAGTACTAGAGGTCCATACCTAGCAGCTATGATTCTTTCTATTTTGGTAGGTGATTGTGGTGCTGGGATAGCTGTGGTGGCTATAAGGGTACTGGAAGTCTAAATGCAGAGGGTCGAGGAGTGCCTGATAGGACTAAAGGAGTATTATGGATAGGAGAAGAGGCTTCCTTTGAGCTTACAACAAAAGAAGAACCTAGAGAATAGGGAGCTCTATGAATCTTTGAGATTTTTTCTTCACTGCTAGTATTAGATGCTATACTCTCAACATATATTTGTTCTATTAGAGGATTTTCTTGAAGAGATATAGAATATTGTTCAGAGCTACTTGAACCTAATGCTCCTTTCTGCAATGCCTTTCTTTCTTTGATTATTTTTTCAGGGTCACATACTGGGTCAACTCATGGCTTCTGAGGATTTCTCCAAGTATGCCTCACAAACTGAGCCAGAACTATGGAGTGGAGTCACCAAGAGGTTCGTCCTCCAGTAGAGTCGCCAGATAGATGACTACAACCCAAATAGTGTCTATCGTCAAAGTTGGATCTTTGTCGTCCCCCAGGGAAGCTGAGCTTCAGTCTCCTCGCCTCGGCAATGACACTAATTATGTTAGCAATCCAGGAAACTCTCCTAAGTTGTAGCTTGGAGATGCCTCGTAACATATAAATCTTCAATATCGTTCTCTGAACTATTGGAATGGATTGGATTTGGATCAAGTCAGATGACTATTTCAACTCTGTTTTCACTCAAGACATGCATGAACACCCTCAGCTTGACAAGGCTTTATACCACTAATGCTCAATAGTTTATAGATGTAATGAATAGGTGGAGAATCCTGACTGTACCAGTAGATACATACATAAACACATATGAATGGTTAGCTACAGAAAGTAAATGAAGCTTGCAATTATAATTTATCAATACAGAGATAAGATGATAGTTATCTGGCATTAGACACAGAAGAAAACATGAATAACCTATTCAAGTGCAAGCTTAGGACATAGGAGAAGATGGAAATTGAACATGTAACAACAAAATAAGCTTGTATTACTGGAAGGAAGATGAGACATCGGGAGGAACAGAGTATCCATAGTCTCCAAAAGTTGAACCCGTCTTCCTTCGAACTTTCAGCCATTTATAGGCTTTTTACAATACTCTTGAACTCTTTGAGGCTCGAGATGTCTTAATCTATCCCCTATGTCTTCTAACTACTTGATGTCGTAACTAGACAAACATGAGCTCAGAGAGATCTGTTTCTGTTAGAGTCGGTCTAGTTATCCCTCCATCAGAGATCAAAGCTCTTTTTTGCATTTCATGTTTAGGTGTCCCATCAGTTTCGATCAGTTGCATTTCGTTAGGCATGCCATAACTCTGACGGAATGGTTTGTGTCACTCATTCCCCTCGTGCTTGGCACTACTGGTTCAGGTCTATTCATAAAAACAAGTCTTGAAAGATAATTTATAGTCCTGTTTCAAATTTCTAGGTCATGACAAGAGTTCTCGGTCATTAGGTCTAGGGTCAAGTCAATTTTTCTTTGCAAATTCTAAGAAGACCAGCAGGCCAGAGGGATGTCATCGATAGATGGTTACCTCAATAATTTTCATCATTATACAGATAAATTAGGACTTCTCTTCAAAACTCTGTTTTGAAGATAAGTCGTCATCTCATTTTTGTAATTTTTTTTTTTTTTTTAATTTCAGTTCTTGAATCGTCCAAGCGCAGCCTTGGTCTCCTTTGCCAGATCATATCACTGCTATCCCTGCAAAAAATTGTCAAAGAAAATCATTATTTCAACCAAATTTAAGGAGGAAACCAAAAAGGTCAGAAGTCTATTAATCCTGAAAAAGTGTCAACGATAAAACATTACAAAATGGGTCATGGACCAAGCAAAAATCAAAAGGGAGTCTTTATAAAGATATTTCACTACATTTTCAACTCATTCCACATGCCAAGAGTGAAGAACATCATTCCAAAGAGAAATTGTGAGTTTGTGAGGAAGTTGGAGCAGTTTTAGGGGCGCGCAATGCATTGGACTAGGCGCACGGCGCACTAGGCATGAATTCACAGTGTAAAAATACACGCGCGCGGCGTGTTGGGTGAGGCGTGCGGCGCACTGGGGTTTAAGCCCGAAATTTGCTTGGAAAGGCACCAAATCACCTCCTCTCCGCACAAATTTGCAGGTAGGCTCATATCCATCACTTGTGCTTGACTTTTCAAACGTTAATGTATATGTTTGCCTTAGAAATCCAAGTGGAAAGCCCTCCTTTGTCAATGAAAAGTGTTGTAGGGTTTGAAAGCAAAAAGTTGTTGTAGGGTTCACAAACAGAGTGTAACCAAGGTTGTGATTTTTTCCCCATTTCCCTTTGTTTCCCATTCCTAAATTCACCACTATTTTTCCCCAATAATTCCCTCATTAATCCTACACTATAATCCCTCAAATCCTAGTCCCTCACTTCTATTACAAAACACATTATCCCTACCTAACATCCCAAAACCCTAAAATCCAAGATTTTCATTTTCCTTTCCCTTTCCTAATTCCCTTGTTTTTATTTCCAAATTCCCTAATTCCCTAATGTTTTCCCTTTCCTAATATTCCCTTGTGCATTTGTGTCCCCTTTGTCACAGCACTTTTAGAGCAAAAGAACAGTTTATAGTCAATTGTGCACACAGTTTATACATCAGCATATATATTCCAGCTATCTTGTTTTCAAAGTCATGTCAGAGACTGAGTCAGTCTATGAGCAGGAGTATGACAGTGATTTTCTACACCGGAGGTAAATGTGCCAAATGTGCCACGGAGGTATCACAAAGGTGGCAAAAGTGGTCAGCATGTGAGGGAGGAGCCTACTTCTTTGGCTCAATTGCAAGCTTGCCCACTTTCAATGGATTGTTTTCGGCATCAATCATGTTTCCAATACTGTGAGATGATCTCACAAACTCAACATCATCGGGAACTAGTCCGTCTATTTGTTCTACATTTACAGGATGGTCATGTAAACCTTGTCGGAGTGAATTTCACCTTGTCACCCGAGACTATTGCTCAAGCCACCGGGATACCAAATTTAGGGGAGGAATGGAGTAAACACCAGCTGTTAGACAGATTCTACTATGAGCCATATATCAAACCTGGGTATATGAGACATTTGAGCGTAGTGTTTCCTTTCAGATTCCTGAGGGATGAGTTTGCACCATTGATGAAACTCATCATTCGATATTTCAGTTGCGAGGGCAGATTCTCGCGTCTCTATGCGTACCATGTCCGTTTGTTGATGCATTTCACGAGGGTACGTATGATGAACATTCCGTTTTTCATGTGTCGCAACATAGAGAGGATGGTGCCTTTAGTACAAAGGAAGAGCCCATCACATCAGCATAAGAGCATATATCATTACGCGTTGATCAAAATCGTTGTGATGCATCGGTTGGCACAGCAGGGCATTACTTGGGAGGATTTCATCTCCCGTGATTACTTTTCAACGCTACAGCTGCCTCCCAAGATAGTTCATGATGAGGGAGTGCCTTCACACCAGCTAGACATTCCTCAGACTGAGCATATAAGTGCTCCTTCATATGTGACATACCAACGAGGCCACAGGGCCTTATTTGCATCTACACGACGAGTACTATCTCCACCCAAGGTGGAAGGGGTCTCGTTGACTTCATCAGCACAATGAGTATTATCTCCATATCATGTGGAAGGGGTCTCGCCTTCTTCTTCAGAACAGGTATAGATCCAGGATAGGGGCAAGAGGCCCATGTTTGATGAGGGTCCTTCAGGAGGTTAGGACACGGATATCATTGATCTTGATGCGAGCTCTCCTAGCTTGGAGGTAAAGGAGATCATCCGAGAGAAAAGGGCTGAGAATGAATCGCTGCAAAAGAAATTGCAGATGGCTAAGTGGGTGATCAACTACTTGGAGCAGCGCAACAAACAGCTGGAAGATGAACATACACTTTATGAGTTGCGGCAAATCCGGGAAGACTGAGAATTGGCGCGAAAGAGACCCGGTGATTTGACACTGATTGATCGAGAATCTATGCTCATTCAGGTGAACACTCATTTGGAGAAATTATTGGAAAAGGAAAATAGAGACAAGGACATGCTTCGTCATATGAAAACTCACTATTGGGCTCGTATGCATGTTTGCAAAGTAAAAATGAAGATCCTAAAGAGGCGGTTGAGCAAAGCACTAAAACGGCGGAAAAAGCCCAATCCACTCCAAATTTTGGCCGAGGCTTCATTGGCGGGGCACAATACATGATAGAGGGTCTTCACTCTGAATTTTAGCAAATTCAGAGAAATTTTTGTCATTTTGAAATTTTTGGCTTGCAAAACAGGTTTTTTGGCTCAACGCGTAGCGCGTTGACGCGCTCGCTTAAGATTGGGACACTTGCTGGAGGAAAACTCTACATTTTTGGGTTTGTCATGATGAATTATACATGCTTAGCTATTGCCAAAGAATTTCATTAAGTTCTGGGTGACCAAAAGGCTCAAAAACACCATGAAAATCACCTTTCTGCCACCTTTTGCAACAGCAGGAAGTACTTCCAGGAGAATGACATTTTGAGGGGGCAAATGAGCTCCAAATTGCAAAATTCCACTTAGGCTGGATAACAGACATGCATGGATTTCCAACAAGCCAACATGAGCTCAATTTGGATGCCTAGAAGTGCCCCAAAAATAGGTTGAAAGGCGCGCGGCGCATAGGGCTCAAGCATGCGGCGCACAACGTTTTTTGGCAAAATTTTCATCTTCAGCTCAGGCAATGCAGCCAGTTTGACCAGTTTTGACTTGTGATGTGATTTTTCACTCCTCTTGATGTAATTAATGAAACATGATGTTATTTTGACACCTAGTTATTTATTCTAGAAAATTCATTCACTAAAAGGTGAAAATTTAATGAATGAATTGGTTTCCTACCTTATAGAGGCAAGTTGTTTTGACTGCCTAGATTGTAGTGCTTTATTTAGAGTTGGTTGAAACAGATCCTAGGATGATGAGCTCGACCCCTAGAGGCAAGGGAATGGGTTGGCTTGCCTATATTATGTATTTTCTTAGTCATTTTCATGGTTGGACTCTTGGGAATAGCTTGACACTCTATTGTACATATTTTATCTGCATTTTTGGCAAAGGAAAGACCAGGGTTTTGCAGCACTATTTGGGATTCATGTGGCTTTATGTGTTGATGGTGTGCTTATTTCAGTATTTTTAAGTTGTTTATGTGTATCGCTTTCCTTCTCTTATCTTCTGCAATTGAACAAATGAAGTGTTAAGGTAGAATCCATAATTTGCTATGCCCTTCCTTTAAGTTTGTTTGATTTTCCATGTTTTCATTTGTTTATGGAGAATTCTTGAAAGTTTCTTGCTCTTCTTAACCTCTCACCAGTCTGATCTATCCATTCATTCTCTTTAAAAGCATCAAAACAATCGCCTATCTTGCCCCAAGTAGACCTCTGGAAAAACTGTGCCTCATCCCCACACCCAAAATTGCCTTTCCCTTGAATTCAACAAAACTTCAAAAAATCAATTTCAAACTCCTTGTACTTCATACCTAGCCTAAAATTAGTTATCAATTCAGTCATCTCGACCTCATTGATTACCTTTTGTCGAGATTGACTCAGAGAGAGCCCTCTCATGTCCTCGTAGGGCCAGCTACGAGGCTGAGCGTGGTTTGATGTAGCCTTGAGTTTTACCTTATTTTAGCCTAAGGTAGATTTGAGCGCTAACATAGTGGCGACCATAATAGGGAGAAATCTCAATGGTTTGCTTGTTGATGTGTTTGTTTCATGAGTCTTAGATGGAGTCTGAAGTCACGCCAGGTAGCTTTCGAAACGCTTTTGCTATGCATAAGCGGAAGTAGATAAATGTTGCTTCAATCGATCTCCGGTTAGCTTGTGAACACTTGATTTGCAAATCACCCCAGTAAACTTTTTCATTCTAGACCTTTGGATGATTGAGTCTAGAAGTCGACAAGCTGAATTATTTATACTCTTTCGATCTTTTGAAAAACACACTGGCTTCAAAAAGACATACAAGAGCTAATCCAGATCCTAACCTGCCGCCTATCTACGAGAATCCAAACTTGATTCGGAAAATCCTTCATCAAGAAAGCTCGGCGACTCCCGTGGTTAAATCCCATTCATGTCCTGCAATTTTTGAATATCTTGAAGAACTTGCTTTTGATGAGAAGTTTGAACTGTCATTGTTCAAAACCAAGTCTAAAAATGCTCTTGATTCTAAAGTTTCAGATCCTGATTTTGCGGCCGCCCTTCAAATTGAAAAGTCTAACAAGTCTATTGAGAATTTCATTTTAAGACAACTCCAAAGAACAATTGAGGTTACGAATATCATTGATTTTCTAGAAACTGCATCTACCACCATTGGATCATCTATTGCGGCATCTACCTCTAGACATCCTACTGAACCGCCCTTCATTCCTACCATCCCTATGCAACCCATTATTTCTGATCAGAAGTTTGCAATCAATTCGCCTTCATCTACTGTTTCCACACCTAAAACTGCATCCCCTCCGCACACACCTCCTCATACATCTCACACCTCAGCTGCACCTACTCCACCAACATCTCCAAGGCCGACTGTAAATCCACCAAGAACCATGGCTGCAAGATTTGCACCCCTTGCTTTGCCGGCCAATTTGGATCCTATGCCTGCTGATTATCAGAGTAAGATTCATATATTTGATGGCACACCACAAAGTATATCAGCTCAACAGCATATTTTCTGAATGATGGACTTTTTGGACCTGCATGAAATTGATGCGGAAAATGTTTCAATGAGATTGTTTGCCCAAACTTTTGGAGGAGAGGTTCGTAAATGGTTTAGAGATTTACAAGCAAGGAGTATCAATACACAACAGGAACTTCAAACCTTGTTTCTAGATTGGTGGGAGATGAAGAAAGATCTGTTGCAAATCACTTCAGAGTATACCAACATCAAGCGTAATCCTGGTGAGTCCGTTCAGGATTATGTTATCAGATTTAATGCAGTGTATAATGCAATTCCAGATGACTTAAGGCCATCCAAAAAGTCATCTCTTCTTAAATTTCCGGATGGTTTTGATCTGGAAATGGCTTATTCACTACGAGACAGAGATCTGCCTACCTTAGAAGATATGCAAAAGATCGTCGTTAGTGTTGAGGCGAATCTGAATGATAAGAGAGCATGGTTGAAAGCAGAGAAAAGAGTGACTATAAAAGAAGAATCTACATCAGAACCGCCTTGGCTTCGTGAGATGGAAAAAATGTTCAAAAGAATGAACCTTGACGAATCAGAAACGCAGATTCGTAATCCAAATTACCGTGGCCAGCAACAGCCACAATTCAGAATTAAGCAACGTGAACAAAGAGCACAAGAGCCGGCATCCCAGCAGTAGATTAAGACTCCTCTTTTGCAGAATTTTGTGAGTCAAGATTCAGATGACGATGCTGACGTAATAGGGGACCAAAATCACTTCTTTACTCCTAACGATCTGCCCATTTACATCACTGAAGAAGAAGAGTATGGAGAAAGTTCAGGCGCCCAGCAAGATGAAGATTTTATCTTAGAAAATGATGCAGATTTAGATGATTACCAAAGAGGATATTTGAATGCCTTGTCCACTCAATAGAAGCAGTACTCATTGAGAAACCGAGGTGTGCCCACCAATCCAATTCAGAAAAGAAAAGAAGCTATAGCACCAAAGACGGATTCACCCATACCACAGAAGAAAGGAAAGGAGACAATTGATCCTACAACTAGCAAAGTATCATCAGCAGAAAGGACAAATTAGGCAAGTATAATCAAGGATAAGAAGGAAGTTCCAGTCAAAGAAGTCGAAAAGGTTTCAGCATTTAGTTTGGAAAATGAAATTTCCAAATTAAAAATATCCATCCCTTTGATATAAATCATGAAGAACAGCAGCTACCGTGGTCAAGTCTCTAAAATTCTAAATTTTGATCCAATGTTTGACACGGTAAACATTGAAGATGATCAGCCAGAATTGATATTTGGGCCTGCATTAGATGGTGAGTCCCCTGACAGTGATGTTCCTCCCTTTTATATCAGTTTGAGATTGCATGAATATGTTTTGCACAATGCTATGTTCGATTCGGGTGCTTCGCACAATTTGATGCCAAAGGCGATCATGGAAAAGCTGGGACTAGACATTACAAGGAGATATCATGATTTGTATTCATTTGATTCCAGCCGTGTGAGATGTATCAGGCTCCTCAAAGATTTGGTTGTTAGCTTAAACCAAATTCCGGCGAAGAATGTCTTGATGGATGTGGTTGTGGCGAACATTCCTCTGTGATTTGTAATGCTCCTTTCGAGATCTTGGGGAGCAAAATTGAAAGGTACACTACAGTTAGATTTCTCTTATGCAACAATTCCAGTCTTTGGTCAAATGAGAAAGTTATATCGAGAGCAAAAGATGAAATACATGATAACCAGCAAAGAGAAGCCAATCAATCATCCTGTAAATTATGTACATACGAATTTAGAGTCGTTTTTGTTGCTTGCTGATAGTTTTAATGATCTAGATAGTCAGTTAGTTCAGGCGGAAGATATACCAGAAATCACTAAGAATTTTAGAGAAGTTCTGCAAAAAGAAAGAAGAGAAAATCAAACTATCCTGGAGCAATCAGCTAAAGAAAATGGGCAGCAAACAGAAAAATCAGAGCCGGTACATTTTCAGCATTTAGAGGATGATGAAGATGGTCTTTGGGCCATGGATTTTGATGGCGCAGTAGGTAGTGATGGAGCTGGAATTGGTGTTTGGATTCGCAGTCCATTTTCTGCTACGGATAAGGTTCCAAGCAAAGTGAGAGTGTGTTCCTACAAGCTAGCATTTGATTGTTCTAATAATGAAGTGGAATATGAAGCTCTAATTCCTTGCCTTAAGATTCTTAGAAAGCTGAAAGCGAAAAAGATTGCAGTCTATGGTGATTCAGAGTTGGTGATAAAGCAGGTTAAAGGTGAGTTTCAAGCCAAGCATCCTCGCATGAGAGCTTATCGAAATGCAGTCTTAGATATTTTGAAGTTATTTTCTGATCATACCTTGACATGTGTGCCTCGCATACAAAATGGTGTCGCTGATGGACTTGCTAAGGCAGCAAGCAACTTAAAAATTCCGATGAATTCAAGCAACATGTTTGAGATTCATGTGAAACACCGTCCCACCGTTCCAGACAATCAACAATGTTGGCAAGTCTTTCAGGATGACGAAGAGATTAATCAATTTCTGCAGAATAAGGGTAAGTTCAAAGATACCTCCATAGATACAGAACATGATGATGGTAGTGATGATATACAAGTAAATCAAATGGAAGTGCTGCAACTTAAAGATAATGTCATTCCTAAGGGATTGATCCCTTTGGAAGAACTCTTCAACCAAGATGATGTAGCTCGTAAACCAACATTTAGGCCAACTGAAAAGGGTGTTGAAGAAGTAAATATTGGGCTAGCTGAGAATCCCAAGATGGTAAAATTATCAAGGTCATTATCGCCAAAGGTAAAGGAAGAATATGTGAAATTGTTGTCTTTATTTTCTGATGTTTTCGCATGGGATTACTCAGATTTAAAAGCATATGACACAAATATCATTCAGCATACTATTCCCATTAAGTCAAATCAGAAGCCTTTTCGTCAAAAGTTGAGGAGAATCAATCCAAAGCTGCTACCATCAATTGAAAAAAAGGTAAACAGATTGTATAAGTCAGGAATCATTGTGCCTATCCGATTTTTAGATTGGATATCAAACTTGGTGCCCGTGAGAAAGAAAACAGGTGAGATCCGTTTATGTATTGACTTTAGAAATTTGAATAAGGTTTCATTAAAAGACAATTATCCACTGCCAAAAATGGACCACATATTGCAACAAGTAGTTGGAGCATCAAGGATGTCACTACTCGATGGCTACTCAGGATATAATCAAATTCTAGTGCATGAGGATGATCGTGACAAGACAACGTTTACCACTCCGTGGGGAACGTTTCATTATGCAAAAATGCCTTTTGGTTTGAAGAATGCAGGAGCCACCTTTCAGCGTGCAATGAACATGGCTTTCGTGAATGAGAAAGATGTATTTTTAGTTGTTTATCTTAATGATTTAACTGTGTTTTCAAATTCTGATGAAGAACATTTGTATCATTTGAAAATTGTCTTCCAAAAGTGCAGAAAATATGGCATTTCGCTAAATCCGAAAAAGAGTCTTTTTGCCATGGATGAGGGCAAGCTTCTTGGCCACATCATATCTAAAGATGGCATCCGTGTTGACTCTGCACGTGTTGAATCCATTCAACAAATTGAACAGCCCCGGAACAAGAAAGAAATACTCCTTTAATGGTAAGCTAAATTTTTTGCGTCGCTTCATTCCAAATCTAGCAGAGCATCTTAGAGAAATCACGAGCATGCTGAAAAAGGACAGTCAGGTAAAGTGGACCGAAGAGGCAGTGAAATCAATCAATTTAGTGAAGTTAGCTCTTTCTTCAGCTCCTATTTTAATCAACCCAGATTACACGCAGGATTTTATTTTGTTCTCATTTTTTTCTGAGACACTTTGGCAACTGTATTAATGCAGAAAAGGGAAGGAGTTGAAAAGCCCATTGCTTTTTTCAGTCGGATTATAAGAGACGGAGCATTGAAATACAACATTATCGAGAAGCAAGCACTTGCGCTTGTAAAGGCCTTGAAAGATTTCCGTGTGTATATATTGCATTCCCACATTCTAGCCTATGTTCCTAATGCAACAGTTAAAGATATTTTGGTACAGGCAGATCCAGAAGGCAGGTGAGGTAAGTGGATTACTGGGTTGTTAGAGTATGATGTGGAGATTAAACCAACCAAACTAATCAAAGGACAAGGACTTGCCAAGTTAATGGCTGAAACGAATCTACAAGTTCTAGATATAAATTTGATTGCTGCCATGTCTGATGAAGATGAGGAGAATTCATCAGTTCAGGTATCTGAGATGTTTATTTCCTCCCCTTGGTATGCTAACATTTTATATGTACTTCAGAATTTGTCTTCACCTCCTGGAATGCCTAGAAATAAGAGTAGAACATTGAAATTAAAAGCTGCAAAATTCTGCATACTAGATTCAACATTGTTTTGGAAAGACCCTGGTGGAATGTTATTGAATTGTTTGGTAGAGGAAGAAACCAAAAGAGTTGTGGAAGACTTTCATAGAGGCGACTGTGGAGGCCATCTGTTTTGGAAAACCACAACGAACAAGATTCTAAGGGCAGGTTATTATTGGCCTTCATTGTTTTCAGATGTATATAAGGCTGTTAAAAATTGTCATGAATGCGAAATTTTTGAAGGGAAGCAGAAACTACAGCCTTTTCCTCTCAAACCAATTGAAATTAGTGCACCTTTTCAGCAGTGGGGATTAGATTTCATCGGGGAAATTCATCTGACATCATCAGGACAACATAGATGGATATTGAAAGCCACAGACTACTTCACAAAATGGATTGAAGCGATTCCTACTCGACAAGCTACGGATGTGGTAATTATCTCTTTTCTTGAAACCAATATTTTGTCACGTTTTGGATGTCCAAGTAAGTTAATCACAGATAATGCAGCGGCATTTAAGTCAAAAAGGATGGTCGAGTTTTGCTATAAGTACAATATTAGCTTGGGACATTCAACCACATACCATCCTCAGGGAAATGGATTGGCGGAGTCATCTAATAAATCTTTGGTTAATATCATTAAGAAATTGCTGGAAATCAATAAAAAGGGCTGGCACAAGAAGTTGGTAAATACACTATGGGCTGATAGGGTGAGTCAGAAAAAGTCTATTGGCATGTCTCCTTTCGAGCTGGTGTACGGGACAGACACGGTTTTTCCTACTTCACTTGCTGTCCCGGTAGTCAAATTGCTTCAGGAAGGCGGTAGTGAGGAAGATCCTATGCAGAGAAGGATTAATCAGATGATCCATTTACAGCAGACATGGGAGGAGGTATTTCAAAACACTTGCAACTTGCAGGAGCGCATCAAAAAGATTTATGACCGGAAGGCAAAAGCGAACACATTTCAGCTAGATGAGGTAGTTTTGAGGTGGGATGCTCGACGTAAAGACAAAGGAAAGCACGGCAAATTTGAAAATTTATGGAAGGGTCCTTACAATATTGCAGCGTATCGTGGCCAAAACGCTTTCCTTCTCAAAGAAATGAATGGAGATGAATGTCCTGGAGGGCCGATTAATGGTCAGCTATTAAAGAGATACTACTTCTGAGTATTTTCTGCTCATTTCATCATCATTGTACATATCATTTTACTTTTGTTTTATTGCACATGTGTACTAACTTCTCATCTTCAGTCTGGGGCTCGCAGTGAAGGCTATAATTCTGAAAATGGAGGTTAGTTGGTTTAAGTTTGTCAAATCAGTTGTATCGGTACTTTTAGTTTTGAGTCTGTTTTGGTCAAAGTTGTTTTTGGTTTTTCAGTCCAATTGTCAAAATTTTGTGTTGTAATAATGACTCCATTGCCCAATGGATGAAGGCACTGTCTAGCTCTTACAGAGATCTACGGTTCTTAGCATCTCCAAGGAGCTACCATCCCCATTGGAGCCAATGTTAGAGTCGGTCTAGTTATCCCTCCGTCAGAGATCAAAGCTCTTTTTTGCATTTCGTGTTTAGGTCTCACATCAGTTTCGATCAGTTGCATTTCGTTAGGCATGCCATAACTCTTACGGAATGGTTTGTGTCACTCATTCCCCTCGTGCTTGGCACTGTTGGTTCAGGTCTATTCATAAAAGCAAGTCTTGAAAGATCATTTATAATCCTGTTTCAAATTTCTAGGTCATGACAAGAGTTCTTGGTCATTAGGTCTAGGGTTGAGTCAATTTTGCTTTGCAAAGTCTAAGAAGACCAGCAGGCCAGAGAGATGTCCTCGATAGATGGTTACCTCAATAATTTTCATCATTATACAGATAAATTAGGACTTCTCTTCAAAACTTTGTTTTGAAGATAAGTCGTCATCTCATTTTTGTAAAAAAAAAAATTCAAAAATTTCAGTTCTTGAATCGTCCAAGCGCAGCCTTGGTCTCCTTTGCCAGATCATATCATAGCTATCCCTGCAAAAAATTGTCAAAGAAAATCATTATTTCAACCAAATTTAAGGAGGAAACCAAAAAGGTCAGAAGTCTATTAATCCTAAAAAAGTGTCAATGACAAAACATTACAAAATGGGTCATGGACCAAGCAAAAATCAAAAGGGAGTCTTTATAAAGATATTTCACTACATTTTCAACTCATTCCACATGCCAAGAGTGAAGAACATCATTCCAAAGCGAAATTGTGAGTTTGTGAGGAAGTTGGAGCAGTTTCAAGGGCGTGCGACGCATTGGACTAGGCGTGCGGCGCATCAGGGGCGCGTGGCACACTGGGCACAAAGGCGCAGTGTAAAAATACACGCGCACGGTGCATCAGAGGCGTGCGGCACGTTGGGTGAGGCGCGCAGTGCACTAGGGTTTAAGCCCAAAATTTGCTTGGAAAGGCACCAAATCGCCTCCTCTCCGCACAAATTTGTAGGTAGGCTCATATCCATCACTTGTGCTTGACTTTTCAAAGGTTAATGTATATGTTTGCCTTAGAAATCCAAGTGGAAAGCCCTCCTTTTTCAATGAAAAGTGTTGTAGGGTTTGAATGCAAAAAATTGTTGTAGGGTTCACAAACAGAGTGTAACCAAGGTTGTGATTTTTTCCCCATTTCCCTTTGTTTCCCATTCCTAAATTCACCATTATTTTTCCCCAATAATTCCCTCATTAATCCTACACTATAATCCCTCAAATCCTAGTCCCTCACCTCTATTACAAAACACATTATCCCTACCTAACATCCCAAAACCCTAAAATCCAAGATTTTCATTTTCCTTTCCCTTTCCTAATTCCCTTGTTTTTATTTCCAAACTCCCTAATGCCCTAATGTTTTCCCTTTCCTAATATTCCCTTGTGCATTTGTGTCCCCTTGGTCACAATATTTTTAGAGCAAAAGAACAACTTACAGTCAATTGTGCACACAATTTATACATCAACATATATATTCCAGCTATCTTGTTTTCAAAGTCATGTCAGAGACCGAGTCAGTCTATGAGCAGGAGTATGATAGTGATTCTACACCGGAGGTAAATGTGCCACAGAGGTATCACAAAGGTGGCAAAAGTGGTCAACATGTCAGGGAGGAGCTTACTTCTTTGGTTCAATTGCAAGCTTGCCCACTTGCAATGGATTGTTTTCGGCATCAATCATGTTTCCAATACTGTGAGATGATCTCACAAACTCAACATCATCGGGAACTAGTCCATTTATTTGTTCTACATTTACAGGATGGTCATGTAAACCTTGTCGGAGTGAATTTCACCTTGTCACCCGAGACTATTGCTCAGGCCACCAGGATACCAAATTTAGGGGAGGAATGGAGTAAACGGCAGCTGTTAGACAAATTCTACTATAATCCATATATCAAACTTGGGTATATGAGACACTTGAGCGCAGTGTTTCCTTTCAGATTCCTGAGGGATGAGTTTGCACCATTGATGAAACTCATCATTCGATATTTCAGTTGCGAGGGCAGATTCTCGCGTCTCTATGTGTACCATGTCCGTTTGTTGATGCATTTCATGAGGGTACGTATGATGAACATTCCATTTTTCATGTGTCGCAACATAGAGAGGATGGTGCCTTTAGTACAAAGGAAGAGCCCAACACATCAGCATAAGAGCATATATCATTACATGTTGATCAAAATCGTAGTGATGCATCAGTTGGCACAGCAGGGCATTACTTAGGTGGATTTCATCTCCCGTGATTACTTTTCAGTGCTACAGCCGCCTCCCGAGATAGTTCATGATGAGGGAGCGCCTTCACACCAGCTAAACATTCCTCAGACTGAGCATATAAGTGCTCCTCCATATGTGACATACCAGCGAGGCCATAGGGCCTTATTTGCATCTACACGACAAGTACTATCTCCACCCGGGGTGGAAGGGGTCTCGTTGACTTCATCAGCACAGCGAGTATTATCTCCATATCATGTGGAAGGGGTCTCGCCTTCTTCTTCAGCACAGGTACAGATCCAAGATAGGGGCAAGAGGCCCATGTTTGATGAGGGTCCTTCAGGAGGTCAGGACACGGATATCATTGATCTTGATGCGAGCTCTCCTAGCTCGGAGCTAAAGGAGATCATCCGAGAGAAAAGGGCTGAGAATGACTCGCTGTAAAAGAAATTGCAGATGGCTAAGTGGGTGATCAACTACTTGGAGCAGCGCAAAAAACAGATGGAAGATGAACATACACTTTATGAGCTGCGGCAAATCCGGGAAGACCGAGAATCGGCCTGAAAGAGACCCGGTGATTTGACACCGATTGATCGAGAATCTATGCTCATTCGGGTGAACACTCATTTGGAGAAAATATTGGCAAAGGCAAACAGAGACAAGGACATGCTTCGTCATATGAAAACTCACTATTGGGCTTGTATGCATGTTTGCAAAGCAAAAATGAAGATCCTAAAGAGTCGGTTGAGCAAAGCACTAAAACGGCGGAAAAAGCCCGATCCACTCCAAATTTTGGCCGAGGCTTCATTGGCGGGGGCACAATACATGATAGAGGGTCTTCACTCCGAATTTGAGCAAATTCGGAGAAATTTTTGTCATTTTGAAATTTTTGGCTTGCAAAACAAGTTTTTTGGCTCAACGCCTAGCGCGTCGACGCGCGCGCTTAATATTGGGACACTTGCTGGAGGAAAACTCTACATTTTTGGGTTTGTCATGATGAATTATACATGCTTAGCTATTGCCAAAGCATTTCATTAAGTTCTAGGTAACCAAAAGGCTCAAAAACACCATGAAAATCACCTTTTTGCCACCTTTTGCAACAACAGGAAGTACTTCCGGGAGAATGCCATTTTGAGGGGGCAAATGAGCTCCAAATTGCAAAATTCCACTTGGGATGGATAACAGACATGCAGGGCTTTCCAACAAGCCAACCTAAGCTCAATTTTGATGCTGGCAAGTGCCCAAAAAACAGGTTGAAAGGTGTGCGGCGCATAGGGCTCAGGCGCGCGACGCACAGGGTTTTTTGGCAAAATTTTCATCTTCAGCTCAGGCAATGCAGCCAGTTTGACTAGTTTTGACTTGTGATGTGATTTTTCACTCCTCTTGATGTAATTAATGAAACATGATGTTATTTTGACACTTAGTTACTTATTCTAGAAGATTCATTCACTGAAAGGTGAAAATTTAATGAATGAATTGGTTTCCTACCTTATAGAGGCAAGTTGTTTTGACTGCCTAGATTGTAGTGCTTTGTTTAGAGTTGGTTGAAATAGCTCCTAGGATGATGAGATCGACCCCTAGAGGCAAGGAAATGGGTTGGCTTGCCTATATTATGTATTTTCTTAGTCATTTTCAGGGTTGGACTCTTGGGAATAGCTTGACACTCTATTGTACATATTTTATTAGCATTTTTGGCAAAGGAAAGACCAGGGTTTTGCAGCACTATTTGGGATTCATGTGGCTTTATGTGTTGATGGTGTGCTTCTTTCAGTATTTGTAAGTTGTTTATGTGTATCGATTTCCTTCTCTTATCTTCTGCAATTGAGAAAATGAAGTATTAAGGTAGAATCCATAATTTGCTATGCTCTGCCTTTAAGTTTGTTTGATTTTCTATGTTTTCATCTGTTTATGGAGAATTCTTGAAAGTTTCTTGCTCTCCTTAACCTCTCATCAGCCTGATCTATCCATTCATTCTCTTTAAAAGCATCAAAACAATCGCCTATCTTGCCCCAAGTAGACCTCTGCAAAAACTGTGCCTCATCCCCGCACCCAAAATTGCCTTTCCCTTGAGTTCAACAAAACTTCAAAAAATCAATTTCAAACTCCTTGTACTTCATACCTAGCCTAAAATTAGTTATCAATTCAGTCATCTCGACCTCATTGATTACCTTTTTCCGAGATTGACTCGGAAAGAGCCCTCTCCTGTCCTCGTAGGGCTAGCTATGACGCTGAGCGTGATTTGATGTAGCCTTGAGTTTTACCTTATTTCAGCCTAAGGTAGATTTGAGCGCTAATAGTTTCTAACAAACACGGTAATCAAATTTTGGTAATTTCGCCACGATGTCAGGCGGTTCACTCGTGCCAGCGATGTTCCATGATCATTTCTGTTGGTTCAGCTGCATCGTGCTATTGATTTTCCCTTTTCGGCCATGCATCCTGTTATTTCAGTTCATTGTTCGACTGTCAAAAATACTGACAAAGCCAACAAATTTCCTCCCTAGGTGACAGGTGGGAAGTGGGGTACGGGGGTTGTTGGATGGTGTGGATCGACAGTCGGGATGTTGGTCAAGCGACGGAGATCGATCTGATCGGACATCGGAGAATGGAGAGCGCAACGGAAAGGAGATGAACCGAGAGAAGACCCACCGATATTTATGAGCGCGAGTGTATAATTTTTTGAAGTCTGGCTTATGGTTCGACTGCGGGTTTTCCCGTGTTTTCCTTTGTATTGCGATAATTGTATGGTCCCAAGTTTTTAAAGGCTTATGGCCAAAGCAGAGCAAGAGGAGACGTGGACCATCAAAGCTAAAACAGGGGACATTTCCGTTAAAATTAGTAGCACTGTACCTCAAGGCTAACAGGAACACTCATTTTAATATTTATAATTCTATTAGTTATTTATCTATCAATACATTTATACAATTACAAACATTTCTTGTCTTCAAATACAAATAGGAATTGTCTGTAACAACTACCCTTCTTCATCTTCCCCATGAGGTTAATAATATCTTATTCCCCTTATTGCTCCATACAATACCACAATCTAATTTCTTCTTGTGCTAGATCAACCTAAAACTTTTGAAATTTGGGTATGTTCTCTCAAGCATAAACACCCTAAACAAAACGAATCTAGGAAGGATCAAGTCCTTTTAAGGAAATGGAAACTAAATCTTAATCCGTCATTGTTGTTTAAATGGTGGCCATTTGATCCTTAAATTCACTAATTCTAGTGAAATTGCTCACCATAATGTGTGTATTACTCATGTGAATGGATAAAATTTGGCTTCACAAAAGCATCTACTGAAATGCATATGACTTCTAAAACAAATCAGTGGAAGCAACAAACATTTTCTTACATGTCTTCTTATTTGAAATGTGTGAGATGAAGAAATCCTTCACAAAATCACGAAAAATCCTCTTTTCTTTAGATTCCCTCTTCTAATGCACAACTAATTATAATGAATTCGTAGGTTTTGGAATATTAATTTCAATATGATGCTCCCAAAGATTGACCTCCTCCATAAAAATTTGAAGCATGAAAATCCATGGAAAAAAATGGGAAGGTCCATCCAATCTATAACACTCTAAGATTAAAATTCATTGTACACGTGAGGTTAGCAAGTCTCAAGTGCACAAAATTAATAGAATGTGAAGCAGAAAAATGAGGTTTGAAACCTAGCAACCTCAACAAGGTTAATCACCTCTTAGGTAATCTTCAACACGAATAAAAGATCCCTCTTACTCGAGCGTGATCTCAACCACAACAAGATTTGATGCAATGTAGAAATTTCTAGTGCAAAATGGCTCTTAATGGAAAACTGAAATTTCATCTATATTCTAGAAGTTTCTTGAATCTTAACCCCATGAATTTCATTCTGCTAAATACCCCGCTTCTAAATACCCAACTTCTGCCCACGCGGTCTACATTAAAAAAATAATACTTTAAATCTGTATAATGGAAATAATTTAGAAAACCTGTAGAACTGTACGTAGCATCTGGGAGGTACGCCAAGCCCTCTTGCAAGCCTCTTCTCTCCTGAGGGCCCGATTCTGCCCAAATTACCCCAGAAACAGAGGCGATAACTCCTCTAGACTGGTCAAGCTCCCTGGTTAACCCAGCAACAGAGGCAATAGAGACTGTAGCGGCGTCTCCGGCGACCCTAACGCCCTAACCCTTTTGGTCTGGGTACTTACTCGCTTTCCCCTGACGAGCTGCTGAATAGCTATGGGGTGGTAGCTGATTCAATTCCAGAAGCAGATGCAAATCTAGTAGCTACATCATAGTAGTTACAGAGGCAGTTGATGAAAGAAATATCACTCATATATAGAAGATAAAACAACTAGCTATGACCAGGGCACTTACTCGCTATTAGCGGAATCTTCTAATTATGTCGCTGGCTAGAAAGAAGCTGAATCTTCTGGTTATGTGGCTGGCAAAAAGAAGCGGACTGGTGAGCCTCCCCTAAATGGACAACAGCCATCACGTTTTCGCCCGACAACTTGGAGCTCCTCACTTAATTCTTGGTCTAGCCTTCATGGTTTCGCCCAAGAACATGAAGCTCCTCACTTAATTCCTGGTATTAGCTTCGCTAAATACCCGGCTTCTAATACCCAACTTTGGATACCACACACGCAGTGTAGTTCTTCCCATGCTTGGAGTAAGGATTTCACTTCTTACTGCACTATGCTATCTGGCCGGATATAGTGACCTGTTGCTTGCACCGCTCAACATCCAACAGAATCAGAAGTAGAAACAGGGCAATCGAACCAGCCGATTCGAATTGGAGAGCTCTTTTTGTTCGTCGGATCGGATCGACGGGCCGGTTCTTAAGCATAGCAAGTCCAAATTGGCAATCTATATATCTCGCTTGTTTTCCTGCCGTTAGGTGCCGGTTGCCCCAAGTTATTATGTATATGGAATGACCTTTCCCTAGCCTTTTTTTTTTACGAGTAGAGCGCTGGTTCTGATTCATCCTTTCAAATCGGGTGGTCTTGAAATACAATAGTGAAACTCTCAAGCACGTCAGTGACCGGGACAGGCATGATATTTCTCGATTATTGTCTTCTCTCTCTCAAGAGATAGATATGCATTTGATTTCATGTCTACGGCAAGTTCAAAAGGCTCACACGAGCGGTAGTAAGAAACCCGTGAACTGTAAATTGTTGATGTTGTTTAACGCTGCTAGAATCATCTCTCTGTTGTGAGTCGATGCTGGATTATCTAATCGATGCACTGAAATCATAATCGTGTATAAGTTTTTTATGCATGGGAAATCAAGCTTTGTACAAATCAACCGACGGAGTGTTTGTTTGTCCGTGAACTTGGATGAGGCACTAGAAAACTGAATCAATCCACCGATTGTGCACTGATAAACTGTTCCCAAGAAGTTCCGTTTCTGCGTAAAAGCGAACAACCCCTGCAAACTCAGCACTGGTGGAGGTTTCCAGAATTACGCAAACAACCCCTGCAAACTCAGCACTGGTGGAGGTTTCCAGAATCCAAAATTCTTACTGGTATTACAGAATCCAAAATTCTTACCATTATTAACATCAATGGCTGGAGGTATTTATCTGGGGCATTGGAGGTATTTATCTGTCTTGTCTTGGGCATTGAAGGTATTTATCTGGGGCATTAAAGTTTCATTTTCTCACCGGTTTTTTTACTGGTATTAACATCAATGGCTGGTTTTTTACTGGTATTAACATTAATGGCTAGAGTATTTATCTTGCGCATTAAAGTTTTATTTTTAGATTCTTTAAAGTATTTAATTCTGCATATTAAGAATCGTTCGTTGTTTATGCTAACAATAGATTCACAAGTTGGGGACTAAGTATTTAATTCCATATATTAAGAATCGTTGTTTATGCTAACAATAGATTAGCAAGTTGGGGACTAACCATGTGATCGGCGATAGTGCGAAGAAATACGGCTGACAAACAATATTGAGCTTGCCCAGCAATATTGTGATGCTTGGTATCTGGGCTTGCCTCTGTAATCGACACATACTCAATAGAATCGACACATACTCAATAGAGTTCTTTTTAGAGAATAGTCTTCCGATTAATTATATTTGGAATCATATTATTAAAGATGAAATAGAATAGTTTTTTGGATTAATCACATTGGTAAAGATGGGGATTGAGTTGAGGTTTGGAATTTATTGGGTCGACATTTCGAACCAACTAGAATAATTCATTCTCCATATAAAATTTTCACAATTTTCCAAATTCAAATATCTTAAATTCATTAACATTCCTGAATTAATGAAGAATCTTTTCCTGAATTGATAAAGAATCCTTTTTAAAGTAATACAACAACAGTTCAAGTCCAGCCCGGTGACAATGTGAGACAAAATTTTCACAATTTTCCAAATTAAAATATCTTAAATTCATTAACATTCCTGAATTAATGAGGAATCCTTTCCTGAATTGATAAAGAATCCTTTTTAAAATAATACAACAGTTCAAGTCCAGCCTGGTGACAATGTTTTCACAGTTTTCCAAGTTCAAATATCTTAGATTCACAAATTCCATGAATTGATGAGGAATCCTTTCTAAACTAATACAACAGTTCAAGTCCATCCCGGTGATAAATTTGACTTGGAAAAATCCTTTGGGCATGTTCATGATCTAATTTTTTTGTTGCTGGTTCAAATCGAATTTTATTATCCATTAAACATGTCCCTTTTGTTTTAGCAATCGTCCTGTTCAACGAAATACAAGTCTTATGTGGTTGTCCTTTTGTTTTAGCAATCGTCCTGTTCAACTAAATACAAGTCGTCTTATGTGGTTGCGATTTGTAGGCCTTTTACAAAAATTTTGTTGGGATTTTTTCAATTAAAATCTTAAAAACAAACAAATTGCACACACAGAGAAAATGCTCTGTTTTCCATAGGATTTTTAAAACAGTGGAAACTTTAAAATTATTTATGAGAACAGAGTATTACACATCCATAAAATCTTTTTATTCATTAAAACAAAATTCCTGATACAAGATTCATCCTCTTTCACTCAGAGGGATTCACCAGAAAAAATTTCAACAACAAAATATTACTCTGTCTCCTCCCGAGATTTTACACTGCAGTGTGTAAAGATCTCTTTTACATTCCTGCTGTAAAAATAGAGTTCAACTACAAAAATTACATTCACTGTTGCTGCATGCTCTTCTCTTTACTTCGCACTGTTGTGCGTATTTCTCACACCATTACATTCTCAGAACAACCCCATATTACAATCACTTCACACTGCTGTGTGTATTCTTCCCCATATTACAATCACTTCACACTGCTGTGTGTATTCTTCTTGCATTCGCTGCCGGAGTTTTTCTTTTGCACACATAAAACTATACATACGCACTGTTGTGCCTCTCTTTACAATTACATTGTCAACACAAAAACATTACATATATATATAACAACCCAAAGAAAATTATTTCAAGTTTTCACTTGCCATGCTGCCGTAAAATAAAACAATAAACTTAAATGGTTTTACCAGCTTTTACTTGTGCCCATACTCCTGCTGAAACAAAATTAAAATCTTTACCAAAACTTACCAACCCAAAGTAAATTTCATTTACTGTTTTATTGACAAAAACGGTAAAAAATGAAGCTTTTACTTCACGTCAATTTCATTTTGCAGCCTTGAACTTCAACCATTTAACTTTGTGATTTGCTATTTGCGATTTGTGATTTGATGGCATCGCTAAATCGCATTCGTTGTGAAATAGGAAAATGAAGCATTAACCTTTGGGTGCCATCTGCGATATGCGATCGTATATCGCAACATCGCAATCGCAGAAATCAAGTGAACAGATGGAGGCTCCAACCAAGCATGCGATTTGCCATCTGCGATCTCATCGCATCGCAAGAAAAAATAATTTTGCAGTTGAAATTATTATTTCAACAAATAAAATAATTTTGCAGTTGAAATTATTATTTCAACCAATTCCCCAAACTATCCACAATTTTTTGAATCTGTCTATACGAAATTCAATTGGGCCATTCTGCGAATTATCATTCAAAATTTTAATTCTTTACGGAAGGTTCATAGGACGCTTACCAGACTAAAGAAGAATTATGAGTTCTATATAATAGAGAAAAAAGAAACACCATTAGAAAATAAGCATACCACTCTTGAGCTAGTGGATAATCTGGTCTATTCATGTCAATTTCATTTGGATGGTTTTTCTTTTAATTTTTAATTAAATACTCTATTTATGTGGGTGCCTATTTTCCAAGTATAATATGGTCCCATATGGTCCCATGTAAGGTACAATGTTTGAACAATGCAAAAGCAACATCACAACGTCTCTCTCGATGTTGGGCTTTTTCATTTTTCACATATATCACAATGTCTCTAGTCTCTCTGGCTGTTGGGTCTTCATTTTTCACCTATTTAATTATGGTTTTAGTTCAAGTAATGAGATTATTCGTTAATTATGGTTTTTGGTCAAATAGAAATGAGATTACTCATTAGTGTAATGACTCTCAAAGCAAGGAAATTTAGTTTCAGCCATTTAAGCAATCATCATTTGAACCGAGATATCTATTTTCTCCTTGTGCCACCTTCCTAGCGAAGCGATCTTTTGAAAACCAAGCTTCTTTCAGTGAGTGAAGCAATCATTTGAACCCCACGTGTGTTATTTGGTATCTTGTCCATTTTCCTTTCTTTGGATTCAAGCAAGGCCATAAGAAGCAATCATTTGAACCAGGGTTTCCTCTTGGCCATTATTTCTTTTCAAGACAGGGACTAGCTGCCTCGCAGCCCCTTGTTCAACTTGACTTGTTCATCTTATAAATCAGGTTGTGTTAACACATTTTTATAACATCTTACCTTTTTGGCTATGGTAATAAATTGGAAAACAAAAATGTGATGATCTCACTTCAACCTTGTTTGAGATATCCTTTAGAACATGTCCCTTGAAAAGTTAATTTGTCTTCAACCTCAAGTGTTTGTTCAGTCTCTTTAGTGGTTTTTCAGCCTCTTCTTACTATACTAGAGGCTTCCTCTTCCTGCTTCTAGTGTAATTTGTGATGAATTTCATGACTAAGATATTTGAATTTTTCTAGTCACCAAAGAGTGAAAGAGTGAATTAAGGGTAAGAAAAGCAAGTCCACTATTGCTACTATTGAAGAGAGAGGTGTTACTCTTTGATATTTTAACTCTAGAAAACACATTTCAGTCAAAAGAATAAAGACAATTTCATTCAAAGCAATAATTTGAATGTTGTTGATAGAAGATTTACTCAAATTTCAAGTATATGTACTAATTGGAAACAAAATTAAATTTCACATTCAACTAGTTCTCGGTGTATTTTTTACAGACCACATTGAGATAAACTAAAATTACATGAAAAATACATGTATTTCACAAGTGCCTACATTTTAAATTTGAGCAAACATATAAGGAGAGAAGTCTAAAATATGATTAAAAAATAGTTTTATCTATTTGCATCCAAAACTATTGACCTTATGGTAGACATTATGATCTAGATTCTTATTGGTTCTTTTAAAATTGATATTGATAATTTGTTTTGAGGTTCATTTTTTACCTCAAAATTTCTCTAATGGTCCCTTACAGTTGTGTTTAAAGGGGGTGTAGCATGAAAGCTCACCTTAATAAGATTTTGGACCATATTGATGGTTACTTGGATAGACTTGTGTTCCTACAATTGAAGATTTAGATTTAGAGGTAACTCACTAAACACCCTAAATTTATATGTACTAGCAATTGCCCCAAAAGGTGTCAGGAGATGCCAATAAGTTTTCTAAACTGAAGAAGTTGTACTTTAGTTTTCATAATCAAGCAAATAATAATTAATATATTAAGCTTTTTTTTGTATTTTTTTATGTTTATATAGATATTTTTTTGTTTCAAAATTTAAGTAAATGTTAATCTTGTTTTCAACTTTAATTTATTTATATTAGAATTTCTCCTCTCAATATTAGGATATAGCATATTAATCACAACATGTAACATAGCAGTTAAGATTTTATCTTTTGGCAATGTTTATTACAACATCAAGTTGTCAAAACATCTTATAAAGTTAATTGTGGCATGCACATATAAAAAACAATTTAATATTTGCATATGGCCAAAAACAATTTAATATTTGCACATGGCCAGGCTATGTTCCCCATCGTATCGAAATATGGATAAATCCTATTGAAAATTAGATAAGGCTCATACCAAACTTGCTATGTGAAAGACCTTCATTTATGGAAGGAAATTTAGAGCCAGTTTTATGTGTAAAATGGAGAGTGGGGCAAGACAATTTATATTGGAACCAGGCAATCATAAAATAATAAATGAGAAAGTAGTTGTTGGAAATTTGCCTATTAAATTAAATCAATTTTATGAACTTACTAGTGGGAGGCAACTCTCAAACTTTATTCTCTTATGAATCACATTTAAAAATTTCCCACGATAAGATCTACTAGCCCCAGGTATCAAACCTAGTACAACAAAATATAAGTTTGAAAATATTAATTGCAATCTCAAGGAAATGAGTCCACTATGGATGGTTGATGCTTGGGATATGAGATAAATGCAGTGTGATAGGGGGAAAGAACCATGGGAAATTTTAGTTATTCAAATGCAAAAAATGCCCAAAAGGACATGACAAATATAACAATGTACCTTGAAGATTGGGACAAGATGGGGAAATGTAAAGATAGAGTTTATGTCTAACTCCATTTGGATTTACTAAAAATATAACAATAAAGAAGGAAACAATTATGCAAATGCAGGAGCATATCATATGTTAAATGCAAAATATGGGGTTCACAACTAAGTTTCTCATAAAGAAAGCAATCGCTAGCATGAAGTCAGAATAGTACCAAATTTTGTGGTGGTTATTATCTTTGTTTTGGAAAACATTTTCTTTACTTGAAATTGAGTTGAGTAGAGATGTTTGAATTAAAGTTGGACTCCAACATGCTTATCTAGAATGCCTTTATAGTTGGTATTTGACAAACTGCAAAATTTCACTTGAAAACTAATTTTCAAAAGGGGAGAGAGATATTTCTATCTTCTTTGCAACTTCATCTATGATATTTCTTCCTTCCCACTGATTTAGGACCTCAAACAAAGTTGAAACCATCCTCAAGATTGAAGAGTTGTAGAAATGATGCTTTTTCTTCTTCTATGTGTTCCTTAACACTCAAGTGCAACAATGGCAATAGGAATCAAGCATGTCTCTAGACTTAATTGCAATGCTAGAAGAACTAAGGGCTAGACACTTCACTTTTGGGAGCAATGACAACAAACTCAGATAGGGTTTTAGTATTAGCTATGGGGCACCCAAAATTTGAGGTCCCTTGCCAACATTAGAATATTTCTAGAAAAATATAGTCTAGTAATCTAGGTAGAATTGAAGGGAAATAGGGTATGAATTTCTTGTAGAGATTGAGGCTCAATGCTTGAAATTGGCAACTTTACCATTAAATGGAAAGCTTTAATATGGTGCGTCAAGATTTACCTGCATAAACAAGTATTGGGAAAGGTAATATATCTCACTGGATAGTGTTGGATTTGATCACCCACTCAAATATATATAAACTGCCTAAAGTTGCATTGAGGATTCACTTTGATTCTAATCCATTCAAGTTGATAAGGACTTGAATATGAGCTTGAGATATCATCCGTGCAATCCCACATTTCCACTATGATTTGATTTAGAGACATAAATAAAGAAAAGTGGCATAAAGGAAATGCTTGAGACCACATGTAGTCACTAAGGTGTTAATACATATTTGACTAAGTAAAGGACACCAATAAAGAAAGTTGGCACAGAGGACAAATTTAAGAAAAAGTAAAGTCACTAAGATATTAACACATATTTGACTACGTAATGTGTAGTAATTATAGTAAAATAGAACAACCTCCTACTATGCTATTTTCTACATATGCTATATTCCTTTCATTGGCTAAAGAAGAAAAAATTTATTTGACGTAGTACATTTTTAACATCCCTGTGTTTCAAAAGTATTAACAATGAAAAAATATAAAGGTGAAAACGTGAAGTTGGGTTACACTTTTGTGAGAAATGCCTCTGGAAAATTCATATTCTCATTTTTTCGGTCTAACAATTCTTTTATTTTATTTATTTATTTATTATTATATTTAATTTTTTATTTATTTGTGTTGTTGTTGTGTTGTTTTTTTTTTCTTTTTTCTTTTTTTTAATAATGTTCAGCCAAACTTTTGGCCGTTTAGAGTAACACCGACTGTTAAACGGAAATTTTGCCAAAGCTAAAAAAATCGGCAAAAAAATAGTTTAGCCAAATAAATGATTCAGTTGAACTATTGGTTCGGCCAATTTTTTTTATATATACAATGGGTTAGACCTTGCAGCAAAGTTTTTGGCTCTGTTGATTTTTCATTCTGTTGTCGAGCGCTATGAGGTGTTTTAGTGAAATTCACTGCTCTATTGATTTGAGCCAAAGCATTGCCGAGTGTTGTGAGGTTGGCTTGATCCGAAGCCTTGTCGAGCATTGTGAGGTACGTTTGAAATTCAAATTTTTTGTAATTTATACATTTTTTTGTTTACAAGTTAAATTGGAATTTTTAATGATGTTTTTAGTTGTTTTGCAGCTTGGCGATAGAGGAATTGGTTGGTTGCACTCGTCGCTGGTATATTTTTTAGCCTCCTCGTCCGGACTATGTTAGTTTGCTCGAGCAATGCCCCCCTACGTTAAAACATTTGAACGAAAACTCAACCCACCTGACAGGGGGAAGTTCGGTGAGGGCAAAAATATAACACCACTTAAGAATAAGAAACCTAAAGATAGGGAGATGTTCGGAGCTAAGGGATTCAGGGAGGGAAATTTATGATTGAATTTATTGATCCTTAATTATGAATGATGTCCCACACAAAAATAGAACAGTTGTTATAGTCATAATCATTGTGATGATCCCAAATCTAAATCCCTATCTTACCTTTTCTTCAACATGTGCGACAATTGTAACTACTAAGAGAAGGCTAGTTAAAACCCCAAAATACCATAAATTAAAGAAGGAACTCTTATTAAGAGCTTATGTTTTATCTTCCTCATCAAACTGGTCTGCACCAAAAGGTTGTAGAGAGGGCTTGTGGCCACTAGTCCCTAAGGATATCAAATACAATGCCAAATAAAAAACACTTGTTTGGGTAGTGGTCGCTTTCCCGCATATTCTGTCACAATGATTGGGTGGCTTTAGAGTTGACAGAGATGTTGACGACGTCAACAAAAATAAGCCCTGAAACAATAATTTACACATCATAGATAAGAATAAAAAAGATCCCAAACCAGGAAAATTGTACCGTAGCTTGCAACAATTAATATGCCAATAGAGTTTTAGCTTTTTCTGTTTCACCAAGATATATATTATCAAGGAGATGAGCACCATCCAATAGCATCCACAGTAAGCATCCATTATAAATCCCCTTATAAGAGGCGTAACGCATGTGACACCCGTCTAGTTCTGACATTTTTTGCAGAAGTTACTAGCCCTTCATGCAGCACAATTGTTAGATAGATGACCAAGTTTGTTACAATCGCAAAGAACACAAGCCGCTCACTATATTCATTTATTGCACAATTACAAATCAATATTGAAATTAGAAACATAATCCTATTTAAATCAACATTCTTGTAGACAAATGAAGACAATATCTATGATGAGTTACCAAAGATAAAGAGAGAAGCTTTCCATCCACCTGTTTTACACCTAAGGGCGGGCATTCCCCTCACATTCACTGATCCATCTTTGACCCATTCTTCCTGCCCATTGCTTCTTTGGGTCTCTAGTCGCTCGCTCGTGTTTATATTTTTGTGTGAGATACGATTCTATAGACGATGGATTTGTTATATATTTAATCATTTATTGATCCTATAGTGTTGCTTATTTCCTGATTATATATGCTGATCTTTTGATTCTCCATAATGCTTATTTATTTACTTTGACTGTTGAATCTACCTTATTAAATTATTTATGTTTATTTATGGTCTTAGATGATTGATTGATGATTAGGACCTCCTATTCACTGATACTAGAGGTTGTTGAACTATTGACCCTATAGGGGGCTTAATCACTGATAATACAGGTCGCTTGATCTATACTTATGTTGATTGTTTCTAACTTATTGACCTGTACTTCTTACTTTCATTTCTAGGATGATTTGTTTCTCTTGATTCATTTGATGCTCCCAAACCCATTTAAGTCTTTGCGGGACGGGACCTGTTTTGGCCTCAAGAAATTATAGTTGGGTACTTCGACCTTGTTTGTCAATAGTCATTCTTTTGACAGTGAATATAAATTTTGTTTCTTCCTATGTATCTTTTCTTACTACTCCATACCTGTTCTTTTTGTTTTATGAACTCTAAGAAATTATAGCTGGGTACTTCGCCTTTGTTTGTCAGTAGTCGTTATTTTGAGGACAAGGGTTTTTGCATCATTTTTCTTTAAGAACTAAAAAAAAACCTCTTTTTCTTTATCCTGGGTTATTTAGATGATTCGTGTGTGTGTGTGTGTGTGTGTGTGTGTGTATATATAATGCCAACACTTTAATTATTAGATGTTGTTTATGCATCACTTGTTTAAAATGACAGTATTGTTTCCTGGGTTAGTTATAATGCCAACACTTTAATTATTAGATGTTGTTTATGCATCACTTGTTTAAAATGACAGTATTGTTTCCTGGGTTAGTTTACTATATAGACTGTGCGATGAAATTTTCATCCCTTGTTCTCGGAGGATTATTTATTGATTTACCATTTGCCTCAGCATAGACATAATAATGGTCATACTAGTGTCATGGTTTGGAAGCTTTTTGATGTGACATTTTGGTTTTATTATTAGAGATGTGCTTATAAAGTCATGAAAACACATGAAACCCCATGAGGTCTTTCAATCTACTACATTAAAACACAATACTTCATTTATTAGTGATCGAGTTGATATATTCTTTGTTATTTGTGTCATAAAACAATTTTTGGATTTTATTAGATATAAACATTATATATATATATCTATATATATGAATTTAATCATTGACATTTTTAAACAAAGGTTCTTGATAAAACATTGCAAGGCCATTTTACCATGGAGTTCATACTGTCACTTAACCGAAAGAGAAACATTGTGTTGAAAGGGCTATTTCAGTTAGAATCAAATCCATTTATATGCCCAAATGACGGAAATTCCTTAGACCCATCAAAAAGTTATCGTGACTAAGGAAAATGTGAAATTAGAAGATTTTGTAAATATGTGTCCCAACCAACCAATCAAACAAACCAAACATATATTAGAAATTCTTACAATAACATGCCTTTCTAGAATGATTGGTCAAGTAAATCCGCTCAACTTTATGTGGTTTACAAGAAAGAATCTGCAAGCAATTTGAAAGTGCAAATGGGATTTGACACTTAAAATAGTGGAAACCGTCATTTAATGCTCCTGAGCATACATTATGTTTCAATTTTATATATATACTAAAATTGATTTAATATATTGGGCACCATAATTTAGATTCATCACCTTAGTAAATTGACTTGTAATCATAGCAAATTTTGAAAATAGGCTTATAACTTTTAAATACAAAACTAAAACTGTAATAATTTTTTCTTTGAATTTTCACAAATGAAGAGTAGGAAATGTAGCTCTCCATAAATAACTATGATTGTCCATTCCTAAAACCAGTTTCATAAAGAACAAATTTCAATCTGTATATTGGAAATTTAGCATTCACATAATAACATATATAATACAGTAGCTAAAGAGTGCTTGCAAAACGCGTTATTTTTAAATAAAATTAGACTGTGTAAGTATTTAAAAAAATGTTGTAAATGACCCATTTAACCAGGACACTGGACAATAATATTATCAATGCATATTCCCTAAATGTTACCTCTAGCTCAGATTCCCTCAAATCATTGCTATCACATTATCAATTTCAATCCTCCACATTATTAATTTGTTTTGGGTCACTTTTGCTTCCCTTTACAACATGAATGCTTCATTTATGTTTTTTTTTTTTCATTATGTGTAATTACTTTAAGCTTCCCTATTTGCTTGGAACATGGGTTTTATTAGCTTCCTAAGATGAGGTAGAATACACTTAATTGGAGGTTCTTGTACTTGCTAGATTTTCAAGTAGTAGTTTCTTTTTGAGATACATCTTTTTCATTTATATTTTGTTGGATGCGTGAGATTGAAGCTAATTAGAGTGTTGGCATTTCTTTGTCATCTATTTTTTGTGTTCTAATTTTAATGTTATTGGGTTGACTTGGTCTACCTTGAATTACCTCGTAGAACAACCTTGATGCTTCTTGGTAACATACTTTCATTTCTTTTGCTGTTATATGTTCATTTATTTTTCCTTTTTCATTGTGTGTAATTCACTTCAAGTGTCCCTATTTTCTTGGAACATGGGTCTTATTAGCTTTCTAAGATGAGAAAAAAATACACTTAATTGAAGGTTTTTGTACTTTCTCTTTTCAAATAGTAGTTTTTTTTAAGATACTTTTTCATTTCTATTTTGTTGGGTGCATGAGATTGAAGCTAATTAGAGTGTTGGCATTATTTTGTCATCTATTTTTGGTGTTTTAATTTTAATGTTATTAGGTTGCTAATTAGAGTGTTGGCATTGCTTTGTCATCTATTTTGGTGTTTTAATTTTAATGTTATTGGGTTGACTTGTTTTACCTCGATTTATCTTGTAGAACTATGGTCCAAATGCACCGAAACACTTTGAAGATAAAAGCCCTACGATTATAAGAGCCCCTACTCGACCAAAATGTTATATCCTGAGAATATGGGCATATGATGCAGTACCAAAGAACTAAAAATGATGCACCTATCATTAATGCTAGTATCATATCCCCATCTTCTCAGCACATAACATTTTAATTGGCAAAACGAAAAATTTGACCAACGAAGAGGACACCAATGAAAAAGATGATGATATCATGGCCATTGAAAAACCTTGATGCTTCTTGATAACATATTTTCCTTGCTTCTGTTGTTATATGTTCATTTATGTTTCCTTTTTCATTATGTGTAATTCAGAATACACTTAATTGAAGGTTCTTGTACTTGCTCTTTTCAAGTAGTATTTTCATTTTGAGATAAATCTTTTTCATTTCTATTTTGTTGGGTGCACAAGATTGAAGCTGATTAGAGTATTGGCATTGCTTTGTCATCTATTTTTGGTGTTTTAATTTTAAATTTATTGGGTTTCTAATTATAGTGTTGGCATTACGTTGTCATCTATTTTTGGTGTTTTAATTTTAATATTATTGGGTTGACCTGTTTTACCTTGATTTATCTCGTAGAACAAACTTGATGCTTCTTGGTAACATGCTTTCTTTTCTTCTGTTGTTATATGTTCATTTATGTTTTCTTCTTCATTATGTGTAATTCACTTCAAGCTTCCCTATTTGCTTGGAACATGGGTCTTATTAACTTCCTAAGATGAGTCAGAATACACTTAATTGAAGGTTCTTGTACTTTCCCTTTTCAAGTAGTAGTTTCTTTTTGAGATACATATTTTTCATTTCTATTTTGTTGGGTGCATGAGATTGAAGCTAATTAGAGTGTTGGCATTGCTTTCTCATCTAATTAGAGAGATTTGTATAAGTGGAATGAACATAAACATAAATTAGTAAATACTTTCAACCTTTAGTTGAGTTGAAGCTAAGTTGACTAAATTAGAGATTTGTAGTTGAGTTGAATTAGAGATCTCTAGTTGTTTTCTTCTTGCAATTCTCCAACCATCCAACCAAGTAGAACAACATTTCTTGCTACCTACCCTTCCGACAAATTTGTCTAAACAGTGATCTTTTGCACAACCTAACAATATTTGTATAAATATATTAATTCATTTTATTGAATTTGATTTTTGCAGGGATTAGAAAACCCATTAAACATGGTTGAAAAATGGACATTGTGCATAGAAGTTTCTTGTTGTTCCAATCCAGGGAAAACATTGATTATTTATGTTCTATGCAATATTGTGACGAAAAAAGTCCTCCAAACGAAAATGAATGTACCTGGGAGAACAACAAACAATGAAGCATATTATATTGCATTGATAGAAGGTTTAGGAACAACTAGGGAGTATGGATCCAATGAAATTGTAGTCTTCACCAATTCCAAACTTGTGTGCAACCAAATGAAAGGTGTGTACCAAGTTAAAAAAGAGAGGTTAAAACAATTGAATGGAGAAGCAAAAAATATTATAAGTCAATTTCAATCATTTAGCATAAGACATTGTGCAAATGTTAATAGGATGTCTAGCGATCTATTGTATGGGGCAATGCCAATTCAATATTTGTGTGTGAAAGATGAATTACTGTTAAGAAGTTCTCCATCAATATTTATTGATGGACATTGTAAGATATCTTTGATATGTGTGTGTTTTTTAATTATCTATGTGTCATTTTTAATAACCATGTGTTTTTTTCAAATTTATTCCAAGCGTGCACCCACTATGTAAGCACAACTTGATGAACTTGACATGTTTTAGAAAATTTTGCATTTAATTTTCAAAATGTGTGTGCTTCAACATTTTTGTTTTTAGCCTTTGAGTATATTTTAAATGAAGGGCTTCAAATTGTTACATTAATTTTCTGAATTTATTTCAATGTTTTTAAATAGAAATTTTAAGATCTTAAAATGCATGATGTAATTTCAAGGGTTACATCAATTAAATGCATGAGGTAACTTCAAGGGTTATATCAATTTTCTAAATTCTTAATCTTTTTAAATAGAAATTTCAAGATTTTTAAATGCGTAAGGTAACTTCAAGGGCTACAACAAATTTTTGAGTTCTTGATCTTTTTAAGTAGCAATTTTAAAAGGAATTATAAATGCATAAAGTAACTTTTTAAATATCGTTCATATATATATATATATATATATATCATGGATGAGAATTTTCCACATGATCCTTTGAGACGAAAATCAATAGTCTCATGCTTCTACTAGAGTGGGGGGTCGAGGTCATGGATCAAAGAGAATATCAAATGAATCGGGGGAGGTCCATCATTTACATCGTGGTATATATGTGTGTGTATGTGTCAATTTACTTAAATGATAAATAAGTAGATTCATATGTATACACATAAATATTGAATTGATTTCTTATATTTTTTAGATGCTTCATTCACAATGTTGTCGTGTGATGGTGGTCAACATTCTCCGAGTGGTCATCAATCTCAGGGTGGTCAACATTCTCTAATTGGTAAACATCATTTTGGTCAATTATATAAAAAAATATATGTTAAAACAAATTTGTACATGTAAATGAATTGTATGTACATATGTGTATACATGTCTATCATGCATACATGTATTGATACATTTGTTCACATGTTTTTATATTTATGTAATTTTATATATTGATCCAGAGGGTGAAAAGGTTGGTCCAAGTAAACATAAGCGAAGCCGAACAGTTCAAGAAGAAGGCTAGACACCAACTACCATTTATCCATCTTATATTATGGATGAGCTTCCCTGGGAGACAAACTTCCAACAATGCACATTACAAAGGTGAAAAACTCAATATTCTAAATTGAGCAAAGATCTTGGGAGTTTGGAGCTCACCGCAGAGAGTAGAGAAAGCTTAGAAATAGTTACACACTCTCTAAGCCCATTTCTTGATATTTATGAGAAGCTTGGACCAACCACGGATTCATTTATAGATATGATGAGGCATAGAGAGGAAGCAATGATGGGTCCCGATAAATGGGCTGAGATTAATAAAAGGGTTACAAAAGAAAATGAAAAATCTATGTTTAATTTCAAAGAAGGGATGAAAAGAAAGATGCTCAAGGTGCAATATTTTAAGCATCTTGATATAGCCAACCATTTGTATGATATGTTCCTTGCAACGTATGGAAAACTGCCATGGAATGATGACGTTCCAATTTATTTTGCAAAATTATTTTATGCAGAATTTCTTTTAGCTATGAAACCCGATTATACTGACCTTCCATATGAATATTATGGTATTGGGAAAGGTCGGTTATATGATCATAAGATACTAAATTTCCTCGCCCTCAACCACTTTTGGTATGCCAACCTTCTCACTTGGAAACTTTCTGATCAGAGATGGATGCCACTTCTCAAATTTGTCGAGAAGGAAGGGATGCCATTATAGAGAACATAGAAAGTGCATTGACCGGAATCGATATCGGTTTAAATCGACAAAGAGCATGAGCTGATGCACGTGTTAATTTTGTATATAAAATAGATGAGGAGATAGATAATATGAATATTGAGGAGCTTAAATCATATGTAAAGGCTTGTCGTAATAGTTGGCAAGACCTAATTGTTCATGAAGAAGAGGGTGTGGGATCAGTATGTGTTAATGGTTAGGGTGGATATTTTAATGTAATTTGTAATGTATGTGTTAAGGTTGATTCACATAAATTTTGTTATTTTTTTCAGATATAATCTAACACAAATGTATCATATGTTCACCATTTGTAGTTAACTCGTTTGTTGAATGAAAATTTTGATAATTTCATAGTCCCAAGTTTAGGTTCCAATGAAGACATCTTGAGAGATGTTAGTTTTTTTGAAGAGTTCATGTTGATGTAGTTATTATTTTACTTTTATTATATTGGTATATTGTGAGGACATATTTTTATAAGAAATATTTATGTATATCTAATTAAATGTTAACAAATTATGATTCTGACCGATGTTTTGGACATAGTGCCACCTTCTTCCTCCCTATTAGGATATGTACCACAAGTATCGAATATTTCACTTATGTTTTGTTATAAATTGAAGTGCAAGTTTCATTAAAAAAATGAGATAGATTTATCTTATAGTTTTAAAATTTTGGAATTTAGGTTTGGGGTGATGATTTCCATTCTCCAGGGATTTTGGCGATGGAGTCAACAATGGGGATATGATCATCTAAACATTTTGAAAAAATCGTGTAACAATTTTTTTAATATTGCGAGTTTATGAATAATTTTCATGTGCAATTTAAAATTTTTAACATATACATGTACATGTATTGTACAAGGCATCCAGGAGAGCACAATGCATGGTGAACACCAAAAGGCAACAATGGAGGGGGAACACCATGAGGTATTACATGGAATTTGAAACTTTTTCTAATTTTGTTTTGATGATCTTACATTCTCATTTAATTTTAAAACATTAAAAGTTAATTTTAAAGTACATATTCTTATGTATATATGCAATTACACATGTTGTGCAGGGCACCCATGATGCTGATGGGAGCACGAGGATGTTGATAAATCAAATATTTCAACAAGATTTGATGCAACTTTTTATTTGATGGTATTTTTATATTATATTTACTTTTATCATGATATAAATTTTGGATATATTTAAAGTATAACTCTTTATTGTGAATTGATGCATCTTATTATTTGACAACTTTTTATTATATATTTACTTTTATAATGATATAAATTTTGTACATATTTTAAATCTTGTACTCTTTATTATGATTTAATAAATGCTAATTTTGGAGTTTATGTACATTTTCCATGGTACAATTTGCATGATGTATGGTTTGATGCTTAAACCTTGGTTTTACATATTTAAGTTCATGAATATGTAGCAATAAAAATAAATTTGTATATATTTGGTACATTTTGCATTCAATCATCCTATAATATTAGTGTATGATTCTTAGGTTTTGTTTAAAGTTGATTTGCCTTGACTTATTTAAAATGAATCTATTAAAATTGCAAAATACAAGATGTGAGGTGTACATTTTGCATTTGAATGAATCTTATAATTCGATGTAGATGTCTAAAACAATGATAACTTAAAATTGTATTATAAAATATGGTATGTACATTTTTCATTCACGTATAGAAAGACTACTATGAATGTCGGTTGATAGTCAACTTCTAATATAAAGTTGTTTGGATGCAGATTTAAATAAGTTAGATAAACTTGCATTATAAAACATGGCCCACAATTTGCATAACGCATGCATGGTTTGATGCTTTTAAATGTTTTACATATTTGCATTTAGTTGGTACATTTTGTATTCAATCATTCCTATAATGTTAGTAGATGATTCTTAGGTTTTTTTTTTTAATTGTTTTGTCTTGACTTATTTAAAATAAATTTATTAAAATTGCAAATTACAAGATGTGAGGTGTACATTTTGCATTTGAATGAATCTTATAATTCGATGTAGATGTCTAAAACAATGATAACTTAAAATTGTATTATAAAATATGGTATGTACATTTTGCATTCATGTATAGAAAGGCTACAATGGATGTCGGTTGATAGTTCAATTTTAATATAAAGTTGTTTGAATGCACATTTACATAAGTTAGATAAAATTGCATTATAAAACATGGCCCACAATTTGCATGATGCATGCATGGTTTTATGCTTTTAAATGTTTTACATATTTGCATTTAGTTGGTACATTTTGCATTCAATCATTCCTATAATGTTAGTAGATGATTCTTAGGTTTTTTTTAAGGTTGTTTTGTCTTGACTTATTTAAAATGAATTTATTAAAATTGCAAATTTCAAAATTTGAGGTCTACATTTTGCATGAGGTCTACATTTTGCATGATGCATGCATGGTTTGATGCTTTTAAATGTTTTACATATTTGCATTTAGTTAGTACATTTTGCATTCAATCATTCCTATAATGTTAGTAGATGATTCTTAGGTTTTTTTTAAGGTTGTTTTGTCTTGACTTATTTAAAATGAATTTATTAAAATTGCAAAATATGAGGTCTACATTTTGCATTTGAATGAATCTTATAATTCAGTGTAAATGTCTAAAACAATGATAACTTAAAATTGTATTATAAAATATGGTATGTACATTTTGCATTCATGTATAGAAAAGCTACTATAGATGTCGTTTGATAGTTAACTTATAATATAAAGTTGTTTTAATGCACATTTACATAAGTTACAAAAAATTGCATTATAAAAAATTAAATTTACATAAGTTACATAAGTTTGAATGCCTACAATTTGCATGATGCATGCATGGTTTGATGCTTTTAAATGTTTTATATATAATTTAAGTTCATGAATATGTGGAAATGAAAGTAAATTTGCATTTAGTTGGTACATTTTGCATTCAATCATTCTTATAATGTTAGTAAATTATTTTTAGTATGGCTCAACCAACCACAATAAAAAATTAACAGAGCAGTAACAACGCAATGTACATCACAAATTAAAGAACAATAACAACGCAGTGTACATCACAAATTAACATAGTAGTAAATCCTCAATACAAGTCTATATAACACGCAGTATACATATAACTTTGTAACTAAATACAAGACCCAATGAGTATCACTTTCACATCATCACATTCTTAAGAATGTACAAATTAAGAGTGTACAAAAGATATGCTAACAATGTACTTGAACTCTAAGTTCTCAAAGATGAATCCAAGTAGAAGAAATTATAGGGCAATTCAATTAAAAAAATTCTAATGGAATGCCATCTTCAATTATCCATTCCAGATCAACTTTTGACATTATCCATTTTTCAACTTTCAATTGTTTTTTTTATTGAACTTCTATCAACTTTATGTGCGTTGCACACACCAATTGACTGTATTGACAACTTATGACATCGGGTTGATAGTCTTGAAAGTAAACATTACTCTCAATTTGGTCAGTTTTTTGGAAAAAACAATCTTTCAGTATAATAGACTCTCTTTCTTATATAAAACTGTTATCATCATAGTCTTACAATAACTTCATTTTTCATTCAGTGCACCACATCAAATAATACTCGACATTTTCTATGTTGTTAATGGGTGCAAATATATATATATATATATATATATATATATATATATATATATATATATATATATATATATATATATATATATGAAGTCGATTGAATGTTACCTTATTTAACAAGATCAAAAACTCAATCACCTTCAGATGATACTATAGTCTCCTTTGATTCCATCTCTTCGAAGCTTACAACTGACATTTTCCCCTTTATATTTAGTTTTGTATGTTGCCAACGTTTTACATACATATTTTTTTCACAAACATCATTGGATTGTGTGCCCCTATACAAACATGACAAAAACAAGAATATTTTCTTTTATAAAATGCAAACACATTTTGGTAATCATTTATTTTAATTGAATGCAATTTTCGAGTCATTTTTACTGTTTTAGCTTCATATGTAATCAATCTATCTACTTCTTCGACTCCAATATGCCAAAGAAAACCTATAGTAAATTCAAACAAGAATTTAAATATATTATTTAAAATACAATTTATATATCAAAAATAATCATCCTCATACTGTTTAAACTATATAATTTATAAACGTTTAAAATTAGAAAATTAATAAAAATTATCATATATTAAAACTATATACAAGTTAATTTGTATATATGTACACACCTCCGTACCTCCCTTGATCGGTTAGTTTGATGGCTTAGTGCAACATTCCACCATTGAACAACTTATCGAGCTGAGATAAGTCTGTTTGCAGAGTATTCCATTTGATATCTTCGAAATGCTCATTTTATACATTCCCTTGTACCATCATGTTCTCCTTTTTGAGGACCAGTTTCATGTGGGTTTTCTTATGAAGACGATACAACCAAAAAAATGAACGTGAAGATTTGAATTGACATGCGCATCCATCTGACCATATCTAATGTTCATTGAATTTTATTCCACGACCTTTCAATGAGTCATAAATCTTATCAAAACAATGTTGTACAAAATGTGTATCATGTGTATGATCATCACTGATATAAAAGTGATATTCTTTAATAACATGTCGATTCTCACTAGTGCTTTATATCATCAACATTTTGTTCAGCATGTCTAGATAGAATATGGACAAGCATAGAAACTTGGTCAGAATAATAATTTCACTCTGTATTTCATTTTGTGAATCAAATGTGTAATTCTCTGCAAAATCAACTATTGACAAAATGGTCTCTGGTGGAAAAATTTCACAGGACTTTTTGAATTGTAGGTCCTGTCATCGAGATCTATACAAATGTCTGGTGTATTTATAAAATTTTGTCTCAAATTTATTCAAAAACTCTATCATAGGAATTTGTTCTTCTTGTAAATCAATCCTTTTAGCACTTGTACTATTATTTGAACTAATCGTTGTATGGATATATTCATATCTCTTCCATTTCACTTTTATGTTAGATAATGATTGATAATTTATATCAATAGAATACTTGTTGTGAAATAAAGTCAAATTTCCACAATGATCACATTTTTTACCACCAACACATTTCTTTTGCTAAATAATTCATGGCTTTCTCTTTCACATAGAATTTCAGATATGAAACCGTCAATAGTGGAAGGAGCAGGTGATTTTTTCCAAACTGTTTTACCAAAATTAAGGAAGGTGTCATAATATAATTGAAATTCCACATGATAACAACAACAACAACTATCACGTACAATGAGGTTTAACATACCATGGTTTTTTTTGCACAAAAGTATTGATTGAGATATTAATTCCACAATTTTCTTCTATGAACTTATTGAACAACTCTATTCAAGTGGTGTCCAAGAATGTTTTGCATGTTCTTCATACTAATTTCGTGTTATTTTTCGCCACATCACATTCCTTTATTTTGGTGAAACACGTGAATTTTTCATCCAATATTCATATATTATTTTTTTAACATCTTCTCCAAGTCTATCTTTGTATGATTACCTACAAATAACTGCCCAACAAGAAAGTTCATTATTTACATCTATTTGCAATAGAAATTTCCTATGTTTATGCAATCTTTTTCGTGAGGTCACTAATATTTTTTCCATAGATTTTACCAAATGATTTTCTTTAGTACTTGATGGAAAACTGCCATTTGTATTGCTCTATGTGCATCTACATCGTTTTTCTTTCTAAATATTCCAATTTTTTTAGAGCACTATTTATATTTTGAGTCACATTTTCTTCACATTTTTATCTTTTATTGATTTTTGAATACCCAATAGAGTTGTAGCATCTTTTAATTTTTTGATGTTAAGAGACCTCTCAAAATTTGAGCTTGACATGTCACACTTTTATCTTTGAATAAATTCTCAATAATGACCTTAATATGATATCGTATAACATGGTCAACTTTTTTATTTCTATATATGTCAACATCAACATTCTCTAACATCTCATCATCAATATTGATTTCATCTGTACATATGAAAATTAAATGTTAAATGGGTATAAATATTCATTAAATAATAAAATTGAAAAATAGAGTTCGAATCAAAATTGAAATTAATAAATATGTATAATTTTAATAATACACATGACATATATATATATATATATATATATATATATATATATATATATATATATATAACTTGATGGTGATTCAAATTCTTTATATGAATCTCTTTCAACATCTTGAACAATATCATCAATCATTGGTTCTTTATCTTTTACACTTTGTCTCTCAACATTTTCAATCTCAACATCAATGTTATGAAGAATATCTCTCTCTATTTTCATTGCAAAGTATTTTTCAAATTAGTTCATCAAATAAAAATTAAATTTCACAATACACTAGTTAAATTTTAAATATCATTTATAATATTTACATTTACATACCTGCTTCAACTTCTAGTTGAGATTGATTTGACCTTTCAATATTTGCGTGATCTTCCTTCTTTTTTCTTAATAGTTTCTCTTGTATTCTCTATGAGTTTCAATGTCTCTTGTTCGATCATATTTTCTCTTGCAATTTTTTTTTATTTCCTATGATAATTCAATATATGTAGATTTTTAAAATCCAACCCAAAAAAGTCAATTTCAAAATCGTGCAAAATAAACTCACTTTCAAAATTTAGACCAAAAACTCACTTAAAAAGTCAACACAAAAGACTTACTTTAAAAAAAACTCACTTAAAAAATTCAGCACAAAAAAGTCACTTTAAAAATTCAGCCCAAAAGACTTGCTTTAAAAATTAAGCCCAAAAGACTTACTTTAAAAATTAAGCTAAAAAATCTCACTTAAAAAATTCAGCCCAAAAGACTTACTTTAAAAATTAAGCTAAAACATCTCACTTAAAAAATTCATCCCAAAAGACTTACTTTAAAAATTAAGCCCAAAAAATTTCCTCCAAAAAATTCAACCCAAAAGACTTACTTTAAAAATTAAGTCCAAAAAGTTTCCTTAAAAAAATTTAGCGCAGACGATTTACCTTATAAGTTCACTTCAAATGAGGAAAGAGTGTGAAAATAATGTTTTGTCTCCATTTATTTATATCGTTCGGGTGAAACGTTTTTTTCAGAGAGTTGCATCATTTCATTTTTGCGGTCGATGGAAAATATCAACATGTTTTCAGCCAAACTTCGAAAAATAATTTAGCCGAACTTTTAAAGTAATTCGACCGAATTATTTTCCGTTTATTTAATGGGCGCTGATGACAAACACAAGTTCACCTGAATGTGGTTTTAGTTCGATTGAACTATTTCAACCTGCAACTCTGCAACAACTCGACTTTGGTCACATTTTTCTAACTTCAGAATGCTTAAACTCCATCAAATCTGGTGAATTTACTGTCGAAACCAATACCAATATTTGCATAATCAAATATTAGATATAAATTTTATGGAATTTCATAGAAATTTGATAATTTTAATTAATTTTCTAAAAAAATGTGTGCAAAATATTTCATAACGTCATTATGATTCAGTGAAATCAAAAAATTATATCTTCCAAAATACACTATAAAAAAATATGAAGAATGGATGGTTCATTACATTGATCTGTCTTCTGTAATGGGTAGTTTTTAGTTTTTTAGTTTATAACTAATATGTTGAGAAATTGGAAGCTCAGCTAAACATCTTCAAAATCTGCAGTTTTTTCATATTGGTTCAATTCAAAAAATTCTAGTAATTATGATGTGCATCAATGGGTTTCGTGAATATAATGATATCGAAATAGAGTTTGGATTATTGCAACACATTTTTTTTTAAAACGTCAAGTTAACAAATAATACACTAGTGCTCAAAAACATGACGTGTTATGAATCCCTTCATTTTTAAAGAACACACAGTCAAACAATTTCTAGGTTGACATATCAAATTGTAATAAAACAAATCTAAAAATAAGTAATAGAAAGCTAATAAAATTTCTAACAAGTTTCTTTTTATTGTAAAATGAAATTATAAATAGAAAAATTGCTTTGGCTTGTCAAAAGTTGAAGAACTTTTAAAAATCATATTTTTTTTCCTCAAAAAAGGGAAAAAAGTTAACCCAACTTCATTAATGTAACAAGTTAGCTCAATAACTTTGAATGATTGTTTTAAAATAGAGTGAGTAATGACATATTTGGTTCTAGTCTCATTGAGATTTGAGTCAAGAACAATCCAACTAAGCAATTGCTATGATGGTTGATTGTTGAGCCACAATTGATCTAAATATTGCAGGGAAAAAGGGCGAATGGAATTATCTTTTTTTTCCCCTACCAGCATCTGAAAGTGATTGGTCAACATGATCATTCATTGATAGCTTGACTGTCACATGACAATTTAGGTTCAAAATCCCCAATCATCTTCACTATCCCAGGTCTTCCTACACCAGTTTGATAAGATAAGGTGCATCAATAACATTTGAGTTATGACAGGAGTAAATAAGCCCCAACTGAACACTAAATTGGCATTGCATGTATTTGAGTAATAAATGGAAGCCTAATTTTCCATGAAAAGGGAAAAAAAATGAGAAAGACACAGACAAAAATCAATATTCCACCAAGTTTTAGGGATGTAGGAGCATCAGGCTAGTTCTCAAGGATATGCACAGTGTCCCCCCAAATTTTGAGGATGTAATAGTGCACATCAAAGTCCCTAGTATTGACAATCAAAGCAACATGCATCAACAAGATCCAATTGACAATTACATAAGTGATATTCAAAATAAGAGAATCATTTTATTTTTCACTGTAAAACCATCAATATCTTATACAATTAGATCCATCATTATTTAAACAGAAAAGAGTGAAGTCTTTCATATTAAAAATAATAAGGAAAAATGGAACAAGGCTCAAGCCACAAGTGATGCTCAATCATCCTTTGCTTGGTCCTCTCCATCTATGCATTCTTGGAAACTAGCAACATTATCTCTATGTGTAAAGACAGACAACAGTGTGAAAACAGAGTACTCCTAGTTAAAATTTGATTATTCTTTTAAATTTTCCAACCATTTCAAAAAAAGCCAAGGCTTCTCCAAATTTGTCCCAAGATAATGATTGCTAGATATACAATGCACTTAGAATATGGTAGAAAATCCCTATTGTCAACATTGTTCTATTTTCGAAAACTTCTTGTCCACAAAATCCTAACTTTTTACCTCTTTAATGTACTCATACCAATGTTTTCTATGTGAGAATGGAAAAACTGGGGTTTAGAAGGGTTACATAGAGCAAAAAATACAAGGTGATGGTGTTGGAATTTGGGAACCTCGTGATTTAAAGCAAAAGAAAATTTTGCATTTTCTTTCGCTAGGTGTTTTTATGAAAAGCTGGCCCATTAAGAGGCATTCTAGAGAAAAAATGAAATGAATTATACTAATCACTCATAACCTAACATGACAATGCCAAACCTAGATAGCATGGCCAACCTACATTATAAATGTTAAAAGAACAATAAGAGCACCTAAGCTAGAGCCACCAAGTTACCCTATCACAGGAAGTTGAAAACTTTTAACTTGTATAAATTTTATTAGGCACACATTTTGCACTAACCACATGTCACTTCCCATATCTTTGCAGCATCTAGTATACCCTAGGTACCACCCTCAAAATATACATTTTACGTTATATCACGCCATATTAATTATTTTTAATATCAAAAACATTTTCGGAAGAAATCACATTGGAAGATTTTGGTCGACGCGTTTCGAACCAACCAGTGTGATTTATCTTCACGACAAGATGAAGAATCAGATCAAGGCAACATGATAAATAGGAAGACATGTCATCCTAACTGCTATAAAGAAACAACTATATTTGACCTAGAAAGGAAAAGAGAAATATATATACTATTATATATATAATATATAATATATATATATGTATATTGTAATAAATATAATTGTAACTTAATCATTTATTTATTTTAAGTAATAGGTTTATTATTCCCTTCCTTATTGTTTATGGAATTTGGATATAAACCTTCTATATATACCTTTATATATTTTATTGAATATCTTATCATGTCAAAATCTAAAGTATATATATTATATATATATATTATATACTTATATATTAAATAAACATATTGAAGGTATTATATTATTATTCTATTGTTTGGTAATCATTACTATAATATAAGGCCCTGTTTCTATTTTTTTATTTTATTTCTTTTAATTGCGGCATGTACATGCAACATAATAATCATTAGAGTGAATTTTTAATGTTATCATCTTTTGAGATTTCATTCACATTTTCTTGTATCACATGATTTCATCCACTTTTTCTTTTATTACAGGAGAAGGGTTACACAGGGTTAATCACAACAGAAGAAAGACTTGTATAATTGCAAGTGAATATGGACAGAATGAGCATATTTCCAAATAGGAAATAACTATAGTTTAAAGGTAAGAAGAAAACCATGCCATCTAGTCAACTACAAGAACGGTGACAATTTTTTACTAGTGCAACAACTTTTATTGTAGGAAACCAAGAAGACCACTCTTTAAGAAATTTGGACAAAAAGACCATAGTGACAAATTACAAGAAGGATAAAGCCATTTAGGAGAAGCAGTAAAAACATTTGGCTTGGAATTAGAAAATGAATCAAAGTCATACCATGTAAACAGTACTGAGAAGGTTGTTGCTAGCAACCATTTAAACATTGAAACAAGATTGTTACATTGGTATACTATATATGATGGAGAAGAAACTCTAAAACTTTAAGTCAATGCTCTGCAAAAACCAATAAATGATCTAAGAAACATATGGCACTATTATTCCAAGCATTTCATTAATAATGGCTACATCTCTTGTAAATACTTGGGGAAAGAGCCATGACATTGTGTTGGAAATATATCCTAATGAACAACCAAATATTGTTCCAATGAGGAGTAGCAAGTGAAGGAGCTTATTATTTCTTTAATATGTCGCAGTTAACACCATAAATCAAGTCAGACATGAATGAATAAACTGTTTGCGCCAAAGTGAGCTTGTCTTTAAACTATTTGAAAGCCATTTCTTTACTTGATTCTATTTAACAACAAAACACATTAACAGTTTTGAGCACATGAAAAAGAATGATAACTCCGAAATTACCACAAGTGTTTCAATAGGTTAATAAATGCACCACAACTAGCCATGTTTTGATTGTGTGTGATGTCATTCTAAACAATGATTGGGTATCAAATCAATTTAAATTAACTACAACAGGTGTTGTGGTGTAGCTGGCTATCACGTCAAGCCTAACACATTGAAGGCCTCCAATTCAAGTCTGGGTAGCGCCATCAATTCTGGTACTTCACAAAAATTGATCATGTCTGTTAATATCATAATTTTTTATTTTAAATTCCATTGGTACTACTGAAATACCCCTGGAAGGAATTTCTTTGAAAAGAAGGGATGAAAGCCTTGTAAAAAAAATGTCTAACATGAATTTTTCCTTAAACCCTAGAATTTTTCGTGCAGTTCAGCGACTTCTCAAGGATTCTAATTCATTGTTCTTTATCTAGGGTTTTGATGAAAACAATTAAAATTGAAAAAAATTGTAAACCCTCAAAATTGAGAAATTTGGATTTGGTAAATTGACTGAAAAGGTTGTAGTCATTTAGAAACTTGACCAAAAGAGGGTGCATGCAAAGCATCAATTCTAACATTTTTTTTACTGTACTGAAGTGGGCATTTTGCAAACCTATATTATGATTTTACAATGACTAAAATCAACCAAGCTTGAAATCTATTGTCAGAAATATTGATTTACTAACCAGATAAAGCAATAAACTAGGTCCTACCAATAGAGACAAGCAAGGCCATCAACCCACTCGAAACCAAACTCAACACCATAATCCTATCCATTGCATACCTGGATATGACTAAGGGAATGGCAATGACCACATTTTCAATAAGGAACTAATTAAACACAACAAAGAGTGGAAATGAGATGAAAATGAATATCGACATAAAAATACACATGTTCACTCCTGATCCGACATGCCAGGAACTAAATAGTTTATCGTGCAACATGGAATTGAATTGGTGGAGTCAAATTCAAACAATGATTTTTTCAAGGTTATCTGGGGTTGTTTGCAGAAAAAAATATTTAAGGCTTATAGCTTGAGAGCACATTCTAGGGTTCTAGCAATGTAGACATATGTGGAAACCATGCATCATGCAGCATGGGCGTACAACCTAAGTTGATGAAGAGGGAAAATATGTGGAGACCACGCATCATGCAACATGGGTGTATAACCTAAGTCAATGGATAGGGACATATGTCATTATGTAACCAGGAGGACAAATGTCACTCAATGTAATTACCACCTGAAGCACATTTCAAATCAATGGCTAAAATTAGCTCAACAGATCCGACAGTGTAGGTAAAATATGTAGAAGAATGCATCAGAAGAATTTTGAGGTCTAAAATGGGCCTCCTAAGGAAATTATAAAATAATAATGGAAATAGTAAAATAAGATTAGATTACATCATCAAATTTTAGAAGGAAAAAAAGAAAAAAAAAACTAGTCTTTTAACTCGTATTTTCAACTTATCTTTGTATGGGTTTACTCAAATTTCAAGTGGAAACACTCATTGGATTTATAATTTGATTCCTCATCCAAGGAGTGCCCATGTTGCATACTTTCGATGGACTCTGCTACATGAAAAATAAGAAATACATGAAAAATGTAATTGCAATAACGTTTTTTCATTTATTTCTTATTTTTGGTGTAGCAAGGTCCATCGAAAGTATGCAACATGGGTACTCCTTACATAAGGAATTAAATTTTGCATCCAATGAGTACCCCTGCTAGAAATTTGAGTAAAACCTTAGGGAAATAAGTTGAAAAAGTAGTTTTATTATTTTATTATTTTTTAATCTTTTTACTTTTTTTACTCCAAAAATAGTGAATCATCCCCATGGTTGACATCATTATCTTGAATCCTATTGGTTCTTCTAAAGTTTATTTTGGTTGTACATTTTTCTTAGGAGGCCCATTTTAGACCTCAAAATTCCCCTAATGCCTAGCTTGACCAATTTCAAGAAGAGACACCTATCAACGTAATTAGAGGTTATAGCCTCATTAGAAATACGTTCAAGCTTTGAATATATATGATCATATTATTGGAGAGTGGTTTTTTCCATTAGGATTTTCCACCATAATCTTCTTATTCTTGTAATAGCATGGCTCTGCATTATTTACTTGTTTTTCCTAAGCCTTTTGGTGCATCTATGTCGTGATAAAATTGTTCTTTTAATGAACTTGTCCAATACCATATAATTTTATTTTATTTTCTCGGTAAAACTATTCTATTATTTACATTAACAGAGAACAATTACAACATTACTGACAAAAAGAACCAGCTGCCTGGAGGTAATGGCAGCGTGGAACAACAGAGTTCGCAGTCTGAGAGGACGAACCAATCCATTAGGCTTTCCCACGCAGGGGGGCCAAAGGAGTCAAAAATCCAATCCCGCGTAGGGAAGCCAAAATCGTTTTGACATAGACAATTACCCAACCACATAGAAAAAGTCCCAAAACCTGAACACAGACAATTACTCAACAGCATTGACACGAACATTTACTCAATAGCTTTGACACAATTACATAGCCAAAAACATCGGAATTGACCAAAAGCCCTCACTATTGGGTCGCATAACCTGAGAAGAAGCCACAGTTAATCTTCAGGAGCCTCCTCCACTATCCTGCACCACTCGAATTCCGCCAAGTCCTGAGCTTGGACCTCCTCCGTAACAGTCGGGACATGCTCCATCTTGTCGTCCTCATTCTGGCTAATCAACATCTCCCTAGCACTCGTGGAACTTGCAATTGGCCTTTCCATTACATTTGTGGGGTCTGCAGAGGACGTCTCCATGGCTCTCGTGGAGCCAGCAATTGACATCGTCTCCCATTGAGCGCTAGATTTTCCCTCATCTTGGGCCTCCTCAATGAAAAGCACTGAAACATGGGCGCTGATCCGGGGATGGTTCAGAGAACTGTTGAAAATGAATATTGTTGAGCCAAAGGAGGGCAAGGAAGAGGACCCAGGAGAGCTGGCATCCAGAAATTGGCTGGGCTGAAGAAAGCTTGCTCCTTCAGTGTGAGGGCAATGGCAATGGCAATGATGGGAAGTATCTTCGTTGACTGAAGGGCGCGAGGACCCACCTCGGGAGGTGCCTCGACGGCTGAGCATTCGCTGTCGAGGCCGGGGCATGACTTTAGGGCCGAACAGAGCCTCTTTGCCCAAAACCGAATTGGAGCTCAGAGCAGAATTGGAGCCCAAAACAGCTGAGGATAAACCAAACACAGGCAGGGGAATAGACCAAACAGACAGGAGAGAATCTTGCATGAAGGCAGACGGACAAATGCTAGGAGCGACCATAATTGGGGGAATGACCGGAGGCTTCGAGCCAGAGCTCAACCCTAGCAGTGCCAGAGGCAGCAGAAAAAAACTCGAACAAAGCCTGAATTAGCATTGTGAATCTAATGCTGCAACCGTATATAATGCATCCACCTTTGCCTCGAGGCACTCCCACCATTACTGTGGCATTCATGGGAGCCGAGGAGCTGAGACCAGCTTCGCGTGCGAAGGTGAATGGAGCATTAATGCTCCTCTGCTGCATTCCTTTATTCTAGATCTTGCGCCACTGAGAATGCCCCTTCCCCCATGTGGATACAACGCTTCTACGCATGGCGGGCAGGTGGCCTTCGTTGATCGCCCGTCCCATCGCCTTGATTATAGCCTTAAGCACCCGCATCCGGGGTCCAATACCATATAATTATGGCAAGGAATTACAACAATTAATTATTAGTCTCTTATGTTTAGATGGGACACACATGATTATTCCTTGAAATAAAAGAAAGGTTATTCCTTATATTGAAAGTCCCATAACCATAATGTGAATTTTGCCAAAACTAGGTTGGATACTTACTCCATGTTAAATGGGTAGAAGACATTCACATTGTAGAGTGTATATTGATGATGATAATCAAATTTTGTGTATGTATTTTGATGCTCATTTTGATTAAAGATGTGAAGCCAATGTTATCCGCTATTAACCATATTAACATGTTGGAAAGTCTAGTGCTCCATTCATAGGATTAATTTTCCATGTATTAGTAACATGATCAAAATTTAAAATCTTTGTGTGTAGTGTTGTACAAAGTTACAGATAATAATTGTAGCCACTTGCATGTGTTTCAAGATTCTATTTGATCATTAACATCCTTTAAAAAGGAATACTTTTTCCAATAAATTCTTATGCTATTATAATATATAAATTAATATAAATTTAATATCATTAAATTGGAATTTTGTATGATGATAATTTAGTGTTGTTGTAAATAAACTGGTTTCCCATGCCTTTAACCCTAAAAATTATTTTTCAAAGGACATGCCTAATTTTGCTATTACATTTCTTTATTACCCTCATGTCCTTAATAACAAATATTATTTATACTTGTTTTTAAGAAGTGTGAAAGATTTTAATTCTAAAATTGTGAACACAATTTAATTAAAAATGAAATTTACTCCAAGAGACTTGCTTCTTTGGAGAATTTATTTTCTTCTAGCAATTATTCCAAAACAATGGGTGCACCAAATGAGTCTTCCAAACATAAGATAGCAAACACTTTCACTATAAATATTGGCACTACAAATAACACCAAACTTTTGTACACAAGTTAGATGTACAAAGAATGAAAAAAGGAAAGTTTATTGAGAACTTTAAAGAGTTTCATATGTATTTTCTTGGTTATATATGAGAGAAATTCAACACAATATCCTTATCAAGCAAGATCCTCAACTTGTTAGACAAAAGAAACATCCTGTCAAATCTAGCCTATATTCTATTGAAGGATTCAGATAAGATATTAGAGGCTAATGTTATTATCCATGCTCATTACTCCAAATGGGTGGTTAATTTGGTTCTCTTTAGGAATAAGAATACTGATAAATGCTTCTATGTGAATTTAAGGGCTTTCAATAGGGAAATCATAAACTATAATGTTTATTTCCCCAATATGGACCTAATATTGTAGCAAGTTGGTGGTTCAAAGATGATTTCACATATTTGATGGATTCTATGGTTGTGATCAAATTAAGGTTAGTCCTAGAGAAGGATTCAAAACCACCTTTACTACTCACATGGGGGATTCAGTGGGGGAGAAATACCATACCATACATGTTCATATTGGGGGATATATATAGAGAAAAAAATGACATAATATATTGAGCATATAATAGGGGGTAAAGAGTTTTTATATTGGTAGGTATAAAAAATGGAGCTCAAAGTTAATGAAAAAATATAAAGGGGTATAAAAAATGTTAATGAAAAAATGGATACCTATAATATCTAGTGGAAATAGTAGTTTTTAAAATTGGGAGGGTGTTTTGGGTTCATATTGGTAGGGGGTTAATAAGTGTATAATATCTATGTGAAAATATGTAGTCAAATTAAGGGTATTGTTTAGTATTCCATAAACATGCATGATATGTCAGAGGTTCATTGAGTGAAGCCCCAATGACTACTCATTCGTTTACTTTCCCTTATCATGGAATTCCATTTAGACTAATAAAAGTTGTCATTACTTTTCAATGCATAATCCCTATAAATTTTATGATTTACTTGGCATAATTAGTTGGACTTACTTAAATTATATAACTACAATTTAAGAAACATACAACCAATTTAACACAGTTGAAACCATTGGCTCCCCAACTTTATGAACTTATTAGGTATGTGTCCAACATCTTAAAATATTTCATACAAAACTTGGATTCATTCATAAATTTAGACTCCAATGATTTTGTAAAGCTTATCAAGAAAGAAAAAGTTGAATCCAATGAAAAAATTATCAACTTTGATGTAGTCTCCCTATTTATGAGGCTCCCGTTAAATGAAGCCATCCAAGCGGTGAAGGAAGTTGTTGATCCTAAAAATACCAAACTAGTTTATACTATCAAACTAGCTGAACTTTTTGTCTTGATGATGAATCATGCTACCTAATTCAAAACATCGACTAACAATGTCTAATATGGAGAAAATTATGAAAATTCTCATCAATCAACTACCAACTAGATGAAGTTTGTCTATTTTCTACATTCTTCTACTTCTAGGGAAGGTACTACAAGCAACTCATAGGTGTAGCAATGGATTCCTCCCTTCCACCCTTTGTTTTTAATCTCTTCATGGAAAAATTCAAAAAAAAATCTCTCCTACCCACTAAAACTCACTAGTTGGAAGAGATATGAAGAGATATGTTGAAGATACCAATGTTAAATGGCCTCATTAAAACAAGAAACATGATAAGTTATTTAAAGACCTCAATTATATCTTGGATCATATCAAATTTACCATGGAGTTTGAATTAAAAAAGCATATCCATTTTATCGACATGCTAATCACCAAGAAAGTTGATGGAATCTTAGGACACCAAGTGATCTGAAATCACTCGTGAATGATCTCAGTTGATTAATGAAGGTATTACAGACTTATGTGTTAGGGGATGTTTATGTTATTTTATGCAACGGATTGATAAGATTGCGAAATAGACAGACACTGAAACAATAAGAGAACACAGTAAGCAAACACATAAACACAACAAATTTAATAATGAGTTCACCCAATCCTCCTAGGCTACGTCTCTTGGTCTAGCCTTCAGTGGTGGCCTTTCTATTGTGTCTTAAAAAGTAGAGTTTTACAACAGTGAGCTCAAATTGAGTCTCACTTAATAGATAATGATCAGTAGGACTGTACTTGGATTCCCCAAATCTCTAGAGTACACAGACTCCCCTTACTGAATCTTGAACTCAATTGGTCTCAATGGTATGATTCTAATTTGGTACTCAATACCTGACAAGTATACACAAAGGAGTTGCTCGAACCTCTTAAGCCTTCTCTAGACTTCACAGACTCTCGAACTCTCTCTCTGTCTCTGTTTGTCGATGCTGCCTTTGCTCTGCATGTCAGCTCAACTTCTCTATTCTCTACAATTTTTTTACTTCTCTCTCTCTTTTCTCTCTTTTACTGCTTCTTCTCCTCCTCTTCTTCCTCTCTGCTTTCTCTGTCTACTCATGGCTTAAATCCAATCTGCTCCCTGATTGTTCATTTCTGCTTCCCAACTCTCTGGATCTCCTACCTTTGTCCGTTGGAATTCCTTTGCTGGGTCATCATCACTGTAACGCTTCACAGAGAGATGGCCACCTGTTTCCTCACGAACTGAGTGTCAGTTCTCTTTGAATGGTCATTATTTTTGTTGCTCCAAGATTGACCGCAAAACTGTTCCCTCTGCCAACTCATCGGTCATGCCGTATCTCAAATCTTATTCACCTTAGTCTATTTCCTTGTTGAATCTGGTCATCCATTGGATTGCTTCTCCGTCATCGATCTGGGGCCTCCAGATCCTACAGTATCTATCCATATCACGTGGGTAAGTAGTATGCCCTTTACCCATGCGATGAGAGCGATTTTCTCTCTCATCTGCTGGACGCATGTCACCCATTGTATGGAATCGCGCATGACTCGGCCGAACCCGCTTACCAATTGAGGGCCTTCCGATATCCTACCAGTTTTAGCATAGGGCCCACCTTTTGATGGAATTGGCAATTTCCATGTGGTTCTATGCTTTTCCCCATGACCAAGCGCTTGGGTCTTTCCTTCACTTAGGGGGACGCCTTGTGATATGCATTTAGTGCTTTTTGGATCTGACTTCCTGTTTTTCCAGTTTGTGCTAGCACGCGGTTACCATGGGCCAATGGTCTTTGCGCTTGACTGAGGGTCCTCGTTGCTCCGTGCTAACCACAAATTTCCATTGTCCAGAGGTTATTTCTGATAAGCTCGACATCCATAGCACTTTAAAACTTTGGTATGAGTTTTACAGAGTTCAGGAAACTATAAGAGTGTTTAAGGATCCAATTCAAATCATGGCCTTCCCACTGAAAAAGCTTTTGGACCACCAAAAGCTGGTTTTCAAGCATTAACTAAGTGAGGTTATAACTGTCTCATTTGTCCAATCTCTATCCATTTTTCACTGCTTAGCTTTGAACCCTTGAGTCCAATCCTGAGGTACTCAACATCTCCCCTACGTGTCGTCCTCACCTTCCTGTCCAAAACTATATATTCCTACACTTCATTCAGATATTCGAGTAACAGATCAGCAATAGAAGGCAATTAACTCTGCTCTTCGGGATCTTCAATTAATGAAGGTTCAAATAGTCTCAAGCTGTTTGCATTAACAACTGAGTAGATGTGCATGTAAGTTGGTAAATCAAGGCGAAAGCATTCTCACCAATTTTCTAAAGTATCTTGAAAGGTCTATACCTTAATAGCTTTAGCTTTTTACCTTCCCCTTGCATTTTTTCTTTGCTGATATACAACCAGAGTTGATCACCAACTTGGAAACTATGCTCCATCCGATGCTTGTCATGCGTTGCCTTGTATTTGGCTTGGCTCTCTTCCAGCTGTTCCTGTACTGCCTAGTGAATCTCTTGGATTTTTTCAATGAATTTGGTTGCTTTGTCCACATCACTGTGTCCATCAACTACTATGTCTTTACCAAAGACAAAATCCAAGGGATACCTTAGTGTGAAACCAAAATAGGTCTCAAAAGGAGATCTCTATGTAGAAGAATGTTTTGCTCAGTTGTAAGCATGTTGCACATAACACAAATGTTCATCCCAAAGTTTGGGATGCTTGCTGCAATAGCCTCTGAGGACCTAGATCACTATCTTGTTGACCACTTTTGTCTGGCCATCTGTCTATGTATGAAAGGTTGTGATTTTCTTTAGTTTGGTGTCCATCAGTTCCCACAAACTCGACCAAAACCTCCCAAAAAATCAGGTGTCTCAATAAGATACAATGGAAGTGGGTAATCCAAAATGAACCCATACATGTGAAAGAACAACTTTGCAGTTTGTTCAGCTGTAATCTATTTATTACAAGGTATCAAAATACACATTTTGCTGAACCTATCCACAACAACATACAAATAGTCATGACCTTTCCTAGATTTAGGCAATCCTCCAACAAAGTCCATGGAAACA